>JANSVA010442454.1:0-11974 GCA_025504915.1 Erythroxylum reticulatum | reverse complement strand
AAGGTCATTGCAAGAATCATAGCAAATAGGCTTAGAGAGACCCTTCCCCACATTGTTAGCCCCAAACAGAGTGCGTCAATAAGAACCGTCGAATAGGGGACAACATCTTATTAGCACAAGAGATATTCATGAATTACCATCTTTTAAATAATCACAAGAGATGGGCTTTTAAAGTGGATCTTCAAAAAGCCTATGATTCGATTCAATGGGATTTTCTTCTTAATATACTAGAAGCTATAGGCTTTACCCAAATTTTCATCGAATGGATCAAAGAGTGTATCACTTCTCCCTCCTATGCTATTTTGATCAACGGCTTACCCTCAAACTTTTTCAAAGGGAAATCAGGTCTAAGACAAGGAGACCCCCTATCCCCATTCCTTTTCATTATTTGTATGGAAGCCCTTTTGAGGAGTTTGAATGATTACATTGAGAGGAATCCCTCTTTTCAATACCACTGGCGATGCAAATCCCTCAAACTTACCCATCTCTTATTTGCTGATGACCTTCTCCTTTTCTGCCATGCTGATCTAAATTCTGTCCAAACTTTGCTGACTTGTTTGGGTAACTTTTCTAGCTTATCTGGTATGGACATAAACCCCTCCAAGAGTTAGTTTATCCTATCCCCGGATATGAACCCTCTTTCCCTTCTAATAGAAATTATTTAAGGTCTCAAGAAAGATACGGTCCCCATTCGGTATTTGGGGATCCCCCTCCTCGTTGGAAGATTGTCTAGGAGAGATTGTTTACCCTTATTCAAAAAAAATTGATGTCAGGATTAATAAATGGACCCATAAAAATCTCTCCTATGCTGGTAGACTCCAACTGGTGATCTATGTCCTTTCAACTTTTCAAGTTTACTAGTCTTCTCACTTTATTCTTCCTTCTGTCATCCTTGAGGAAATAGATTCCAAACTTATGAATTTTTTATAGGCTGGTTCGATCACTACTAAGTCTTATGCTAAAGTCAAATGGACTGATGTTTGTAAGCCGAAAAGGGAGGGTGGATTAGGTATCAAACATTTTTCCACTTAGAATAACACATTGTTAGGGAACAGAATATGGTTTCTATTTAATGATAGTGAGTCACTGTGGGTTAGATGGGTGTATACAATAATTCTAAGAAGGACAAATTTCTAGAGTGCTCTACCTACTTATAACAGCTCTTGGAGTTAGAGAAAGATCTCATATATGAGGGATAAAATAGGGAATCAATTCAGATTTAGGATAGGGAATGGGAATAATACTTTATTATGGCAGGATCCTGGGCATCCTCAAGGGATCTTGCAGAATTTTGCTACACCAAGAACGATTAAAAGGTCCGACCTTCCTATGACTACTAAAGTTACTGCAATAATCAGAAATAACAAGTGGTGCTGGCATAAGGAAAATGTCGAGCTCCTCAGTAATTTGGAGCTTATATCGTACCTACCAGATGATTTTAGAACTAACTGCTTAGAATGGATAACCAGTTCAACGAGAAAGTATGCCAACACTTCAACATATAATTTCTTGAGACCACCGAACCAAAAAGTTGCTTGGTATAATCTAGTTTGGTGTAAAAGTAATAGTCCTAGATGTGCTTTCGTCTTATGGTTGGCATTTTAGAAAAAGTTACAAGCTCAGGATAAAATTCTCTACCTCCATACACCAAATCATTGTTCCTTGTGCTTTTCGAATAATGAGACTATAGAACATTTATCTTTAAATGTTCTTTCCCTAAATCAGTGTGGGTAAATTGCCTCAAACACTTCTGCATAAATCTATCCTATCTGACAAATCTCCACTCAATTCCCACTTGGTTCAACTAACCCTCCTATAACTGTAACTGTGACACCCCCATCTTTACCACCCTCCTTTTTGTTACTGCATATCATCTGTGGTGTGAAAGGAATGCTAGAACATTCAAAGATGAAGCCTTGGATATAGGGAGCTTTAATACCAAAATGATCTTCCTAATTATAGAACAACTCAACCCAAACATCGAGAGAAGGTAAGAGTGGGAGAGTTTATTGTCTAACATAATTTCTGCAGGTTTATATCAGGTTCAGACAAAGTGGATTTCATCTTCCTCTTCGGTATAAAGCAAAAGAGAAGTCAGAGACAAGAAAATCATTTACTCAACCCCGTAAAGGACAGGTAGCTGGAGTGAACACATTAATGGCATATCTATATAGCAAACAAATGGACACCAATTGCAATGTCTAATTTCATAAAAGTGATGGCCAGAAGTTCCAAGAAAGAGCTTATCAATGAAGGTATGAGAAAGGTGGGCAACTTGACAATGAACTAGGAAACAAGGACATTATTCATCTTAGCTTGTGTTATCTATCGATTAGGTTGTTAATGCTACTTAATTGTACTACTGGAAAGTGGGTTGATTATCCTGTGTTCATAGATAGATATATTAGATTTAATATCTTTGGTAGGAAAATGGTATAGAATAGGATGGTTTGGATTTGTTGTTCGGTTTTAGGATGAAAGGAATGGCTATAAATTCTTGTGAACCCTTTTGGTAGCTAAGAGATTTCGGTTTTGGAATCTCTAGTATGTACATTGCTTCTTTTATTTGTATAAAATTCTTATTGATTTATCAAAAAAAAATCCTTATACTTGAGGTACTCAAGGATATCTTAGATATTGATCCCATACTTTCACTCCATTCCTTTTTCTCTTAAACGTTGCTCATAGGGTGGTGGTTGCATACAGCTTGAGGTATTTTAAGGCAACTGAGTAGCCAATAAAGGATTCCCCACAGCTAATAGAAGGAGATGCCTTTTGTCGAGGTCATTACTTAAGAATCTCTAGATATAGTGGAAATGTCATGAAGATAGTCTTCAGTGACATATCCAATTAAGTAATGAACCTTGGGGGCAAGAACTAACATTACTTGGGCCAGATGCGACATAGTCATTCTATTGGGAGTTGTCACTTTAACCATGCTCTGAACTAAGTAGGGTATAGATGGTGAAAAGATGAATTACACGGGAACATTGTCTATGGAAGGGCTTATAGTTAAATAACTAACTATCCGGTCAATTAGGGGTCATAATGTGTTGCTAGATACCGCTCATGATTTGCTTGAATTAAGTGTTAATTCAAGTGGATAACATAACCCGGAACCTAATAAGTCACATACATTGGAGATGCGAAGAATGAGGAAAGTGGGTTTGGATACTTGATTGAAGCTCTAACATCTACAAAAAATCTTGTAGCTCTAATCCATCATGTAACCACGTACATCAACTTGAAAGTAGACAGGGGGATTTAGTTTTTCTTAGGGTAGAAGAAAGAAATAACAAAGTGGAAGTGGTAGTCGATAGGAAAAACCAAGATTTTATTATGTTGTAAATTTGATAAGAAACTCTCTATTTAAGAAAAACTAGGGAAAGAAGCTTCAAAAAACATAAAGACAAGGACAGTAGCTTGTCTTTCAAGGTTATTAAAACTTAACTTTAAAGCTTGGACACCTGTCCATTTCTTAGCCTCTTATCCACTTCCCCAAATTAAAACTCACTTAATTATAATTTATACTTAAGTTTATGACTTAATAAAACCACTGAAAACACAAGTCATAACTCCTTGAATCACCATCAGATTTTTCCATACAAATATCAATTTAGGTTAACTTTGCATGTTCTTTCTGTCCCCGATACTAAAGTCATTTTGTAATAACTTCTTCTAAAAACATGTTTCTCTATGTATTAAATTTCCATTGACACCAAAATCATTCAATTTGGTTCAGTTATTTGAAAGATATACTTCAAACATTTTTGGACTGCTCTTGTCCAAAATAGTATATTATATATAATTTCCATCCAGAAATTGAACATCTTAGAGACTGAATCACAATTCTACTTCTTCAGATGATTTGTATTCCTATGTCTCTAGTTTACTAAAAATTAAAAATAATCTCATTTGGATGTCTATAAAATAGTTTATCATCAAAAGAAGCAAGACTGTTCAGCTTGCATGAGAGTAAACTATTAAGGAGCACTGTAGCATGAAAAGAAAATTAAACATCACTCTTGCAATTAACTCACAGTCGTGAGATTGAAAAATCACGCCACTGAAGGAGTCACACCTGTGAGAATAAATCATGGGTGTGAGAGAGATTCATGGGTGTGAGAGGAACATGAGTGTGCAAGAGTCATAGGAGTGACAGATAAAGACAAAAATTGGGTGAGAGCACAAGTCAGACCCGTCCTATGTTTATCACTTAATCTCTCTCAATTCATTTCATATGGCTATGATTTTTGGTGGAGAGGTATACCAATGTCTTACGATTCTAACGGTTTAGGTCTCATCTCATTTGTAGGTCGGACGAAGAAGATATTGCTAAAAATACCACCGGATGTTCATCACCCCTATAATACAGTTTAATCAAGGAAATATATCTTCCTATCAATATAGATTAATCAAGGAAATTCATATCAAACTTTTACCTCTCTTTATCTTTTCTTTTATTCTAAACCAACTTCTCTAACTTCTTTGATTTCATCATCTCAAGTGGATACTTCTTCAAGTATACCTAATTTCAACTCAACATCATTCATACACATTTCGTGTTCCCTACTTGCTCATAAACACTCAAAATATAACACATTCTTATACACTCAAAAAAGAACACAACATATACATTCATCCAATAGTGTACTGTGCCCATTTATCAATTTCATGTCAAATTTTGAGACTCTTAAAGACAAAATTAACTTTTGATTTCTCATGAAAAATATAGCCACACATCTGTAGTTTAATCTAAACTTAAAATCATCATATGTAGATGCCTATAGATCAAGTTATGGTTAAAATACGGATTCATGTTCAGTGAAACATTGCATCTGTACATTTTCCAGCACCCTTCACCACCTCTTTCAACTTAAATCCTCTCTTTGCTAGTCTATCTCTTCTAGCTTACTTCCTCAATATTTCCACTTTATTCCTGCTTCTATTTTAACTCAACTCACCAAAACAAATCTGAATCCATTATTACTTATAAACATCAAAGACAGAACATTCATATACAAATATTCATCCTAGCTTCTGCAGTCCTTCATTCAACTAACGTAAATTTCTCTAAATCACAATCCAAAAATCATTTAATACTGTGGTAAACAAATTCTAAATTCTTAAATCCACCATCTGAAAATATCTTATCACTGTAACCACAATTCTCAACATATTCCATTACAATATAATTGTACCCAGAATGTCAATGAGTGCATGTACAATTATTTTCATGTGTGTAAAAATTCAAATTCACATGCATGTATGCTAACATTATGCCTGAGCATGAGATGCATTTTTCTAAATCTCTCATTGATCTTTCATGTACCATATTTTAGGGTTCTAACCCTCAATCTGAGAATGGGATGTTACATAAGGCCTCCAGAACAGTAGACAACTCAACAAAGGAGAATTAGACCTAAGCGTGGGTAATGGAGCAAGAGTTGCTGCATTAGTTGTAGGAACTTACGTATTAACACTCCCTAGAGGAATTGTAATAGAATTGGATGCTTGTTTTTATGTACCTGTATTGACTAAGAATCTTATTTCAGTTTCTAATCTTAATAAAGCTAGTTTCCATTTAAATTTGATTAACAATGGTTGTTCTATTAGTTTAAATGGAATTCTTTTTGCTATGGGTACATTATGCAATCGAATATACATATTAAATATGTCCAATCTAGTTTTAAATATCAATGACAATATAAGAAAAAAAGAGATAATGAGAAATCATCATACTTATAACATTTTCGCCTTGGCAATATATGTGAGAGACGTATGACAAAACTACATAAGTGTGGTAATTTCGGGTCATTTGATTATAAATCATATGACATAAGTGAATTTTTTTATTAGGTAAGATGACAAAGTTACCCTTTAAGGGAATGGGTGAACGAAACTATTAGGCTATTGGAATTAATACATTCATATGTGTGTGATCCAATGTCCATACATACCAAAGGTGGTTTCATATACTTCATTACCTTTATTAATGATTATTCACAAAATGGGTATGTGTATCTTATGAGATACAAAACTGAGGTCTTTGAAAAGTTCAAAGAATTCATAAATGAGATAAAGAAGCAAGTGGGCAGAAGTATTAAAACATTTTGATCATATCAAGGTGGTGAATACTTAAGCCAAGGGTTTCTAAATTATCTCAAAGATAATGGTATAATATCTCAATCGACTCCACCTTACACACCACAACCCAATAGTGTGTCAGAAAGGAGAAACTGAACCTTGTTGGACATGGTAAGGTCAATGATGGGCTTAGCAAATTTACCAAAATCCTTTTAAGGATATGCACTCAAGACTGCTATTTACGTGTTAAACAGAGTTACTTTAAAGTCATTTGATATTGCTCTATATGAGATGTGGACTAAGTAGAAACCCTATCTTTCTTACATGAAAGTTTGGGGTTGTTTAGCTTACATAAAGCAGATTCAGTTAGATAAGTTAGAAGTTAAATCTAATAAGTGTCTGTTTGTAGGATATCCTAAAGAAACGATAAGATATCAGTTATAAAAAATTTTTGAACAAAAAGTGTTTGTTTCAAAGCATGTTGTCATTTTAGAAAAAGAGTTTCTTCTAAAAGAAGACAATGGGAGCAAAATTGAAATTGTGAAAGTTCAAGATGCTCAAACCGACGCAGATCAATAGCTTAAACTCGAGATTGTTGTTCATAATGATGAAACAATAGCTCAACCTTCTGACACACGAGAATTTTGTAGGTCAAGTAGGATACATCATGCTCTAGAGAGATGGATTTCTCATAAATGAACAAAATGACGTGTTGCTTATAGAAGACGATGAGCCTACTACCTATGAAGAAGTTATAAAGAGCTCAGAATCTGACAAATGGCTTCAAGCCATGAAATTCAAAATGGATTCCATGTATGAAAACCAAGTATGGATTTTGGTTGACCCACCCAAAGGGATAAAACCCATAAGGTACAAATGGGTTTTCAAGAAAAAACCAACATGGAGGGTAATGTAGTCCCCTATAAAGCTAAGCTTGTAGCTAAAGGTTATTGTCAAAAATAAGGCATTAACTATGACGAAACATATAGCCTAGTAGCCATGCTTAAATCCATTAGGATACTCCTGGCCATTACTGCTCATTATGATTATGAGATATGGAAAATAGATGTGAAAATAATGTTTTTAAAAGAAACTTAACTGAGGATATGTACATGACACAACCTTATGGTTTCATATCCAAAGTTAGTGAAAAGTTATGCAAACTTTAAAAATCCATTTATGGATTGAAGCAAGGATCCAGTTGTTGGAACATCCGATTTAATAAGATAATCAAAGAATTTGGTATCTTAAAAAATCTAGATGAAACTTGTGTGTTTAAGAAGGTTAGTTTGAGTACAATCTTATTCCTTATGTTATATGTTGATGACATACTACTAATAGGAAACAATGTCTCAGCTTTATAATTAGTCAAGATTTGGTTGTCTAAGAATTTCTCCATAAAAGACCTTGAAGAAGCAACTTATATGTTGGGGATAATAATTTATAAAGATAGATCTAAGAAGTTGTTTAGTCTTTCTCAGTCTACATACATAGACAAGATTCTAAATAGATTTAGCATAGAGTAGTTCAAGAGAGGTTATCTTCCCATAACGTATGGGATTACACTATCGAAATCTATATGTCCAAAGACACAAGATGAGAGCACTCGCATTAATTTGATCCCTTATACTTTGGTTATAGGATCAATCATGTATGCTATGTTATATACGAGACCCGATGTACCATATGCTCTAAGTGTTACAAGCAGATACCACTCAGATCCTGGTGAGGTTCATTAGGTGGATGTCAAGAATATCGTTAAGTACTTGAGAAGAACTAAGGATGTATTTTTGATATATAGAGAAGGAGATCTTATTGTGAGTGGGTATATAGATGCCAGTTTCCAATCCAACAGGGATGGCTCTAGATCCCAGTCAAGATATATTTTCACACTGAATGGTGGAGCAGTTAGTTGGAAAGTTCCAAAAAAGAGACAATTGCAGATTCCACAACTAAAGCAGAGTATATTGCCACTTCAAAAGCAGTAAAAGAAGCAATTTAGGTCGAGAAGTTCATCATGGAACTTAGAGAGTTTCCTAGCATTGTTAAACCAGTACACTTGTATTGTGACAACAATGGTGCCATAGCAGAAGCAAAGGAACCAAGGTCTCATCAGAAATTTAAACATGTGCTTAGGCGATACCATTTGATTAAAGAAATCATTATTAGAACTGAGGTCTAGATAGAGAGAGCGCCCGCTGATTAGAATATTGTTGATCCTTTGACTAATCCGATTCCCCAAAAGCAATATGATTCTCATGTACTTACCTATGGTATTAGACACAAAGGCGATTGGCTTTAGTGCAAATGGGAGGTTGCTAGAGATGTGCTCTAAAGGCAATCATCTTTAGCAGTTATTGTGCAAATATTTATGACTAATAAAAAGGCATTTTCATTAATTTAATGTTCATGTTCTTTACTAATTGATAATGATTTTAAATCGAATTAATAAAGTCCTTGATATATTACATAGCACGAAGGAAATCATGATGAGATCATGATAATAATATTCCTATCATGTGTAATCATGTTAATATCTAAATTATCGCTAGTCCTAGGATTAATGAAATGGGATATTATTAATTCGGACAGACTAGCACATGTCATACTCCTTGATTGGATCAAGGAGTAGATCTCATAAGTTGTAAGCATAAGTTGTTTAGAGTTAACATATGGATGCTTACTAAGAGTAGTAAGTACATTAGTTGACCTGTCATAAGACAATCATATGGATAATCTATTCTAGTGTCAATGATAGTCTCATCATAACAATGATACAAATATCCTTAGACTTGAGGTACTCAAGGATATCGTGGATACTGATCTTGTACTTTGACTCCGTTCCTCATTGTCTCTCAAAGGTTGCTCATAGGGTGGTGATTGGGTACAGCTTGAGATGTTTAAAGGTAATTGAGTATCCAATAAACGATTCACCACTCCTGCTAGAAGGAGATGATACATACGGCCTCTTATCGAGGTCATTACTCGAGAATCTCTAGCCATAGTGGAAATGTCATAAAGATAGTCTTTAGTGACATATCCAATTGAGTAATGAGCTTTAGGAATAAGAACTAACATCACTTGGGCTAGATGTGACGTAGTCAATCTAGTGAGAGTTGACACTTTAACCATGCTCTGAACCACGTGGGATATAGATGGTGTGTAGCACCTCACTCTTATAGTACATATCCGTGAACATACTGACAATATTCGAGAACATACTCTACGAGGGTGGCACGCTAGAACAGTTAAACAATCATACTTATTACAATTTTGTTAGGCATCACACGTATATTTCATAAAACCAATAATCAATTAGGGCCCCTTTTTTTAATTTCATAAACATCATAATCACAATTATTATTACACTCATTAGTCAATCTGTAGTAGCCCAGACCACTATCCCAGACTACCAGCTCACAGATATTGTCCGGTTTGGGTTGCCCCTAGGACCAAACACCTCACGATTTTGCTCTTCCCACCTTTGAGAAAACAAGTGTTAGGGGGAGAGGTATCCATACCCTTATAAGGCATACTTCGCTCTCCTCTCCAACCGATGTGGGATCTCACACTCTCCACCTCATTAGGACCTAGCCTAGCTAACACAACAGTTCGGGAACCGACTCTAATACCATTTATAGTAGTATAGACCACCTGCCCATAGATATTGTCCACTTTTGGTTACCCCTAGGGCTAAACTCCTCACGATTTTGCTCTTCCCACCCTTGGAAAAATGCGTCTTAGGGGGAAAGGTATACATACCCTTAAAAAGCATACTTCGTTCTCATCTCCAACCGATGTGGGATCTCACACAATCTCATTTAAAAACATTTCCGACTTAGAAAATCAATACAAAATAGAATTAGGGAGGTACACATGGTACAATAATTACATAATACAAATTTTGATACAAGGCAATGAAATACATATACAAACGCAAACTGATCCCGACTTCTATCTCTTACTCGAGTGCAGTGGATAGACTCCAATTTGTCTAATTGGAGGTCTTCTCTAAACCTGAAAAATAATTGCAAATTTTAAGTTAGGTTTTGCGAGCTCAGTGAGTGGACCATCCTCAATGGCTCACTCAATCATATAACACATCAACTCATACAATCACATATTTCACATCATTTCATTTATCTTCATGTAGCATCACAAAACCCTTTTGTTCTCAATTTTCACATTTTTCATTCAAAACAATTCAACAATACGTTTCAATCATTCAAAACATACATATTAGCAATGCTCATGAGACTCACTTCCAGTTGTTAGTGTTATGACTGAGTTCCTTTTTATTGGCTCATATCCCTTGTGGATACCGTGCTTGTTTCAGATATTGTCCCATATCCCTTGTTGATGTTGGGCATATTAACAACTGATCCTATGGATCTTGCGTATTTTATGAGCTTTAAGCTCTTTTAGACTGGTCACTTCAGTCACAATTGCCTTTATGTTATCATGCATTCATATAATGGTATGCATCATATGTATTCAATCAAATCAAGTGTGCTCAATGCTACACATATTCACTATCACAATCTCATTCACATTTGTTATCAGACCTTAGTCTGACATTCAACATATTCACTGAGAATCACTTATTACGTCAAATTCACATTCAATAAGCACTTCTAGTATGTATTTCATGCATCAAACTCCTTGAACAATCAATATCCGGAATCAACACAATCGCGTTCACATAATAGTTCAATACAGAAATTTAAACAGAACAATCATTTAAAGTAAGACTATCTAGGTTAATTCACAGTACGCTCCAGATTAGCATTAGCTTCTATGATCTGGAAACGTTTGGATACAAACTTTTTATCCTGCATATCAACACTATGCAATACACATATTGCACACACATTATTAATTGAACAATCACATAAACATTCAATCGTACACATATGTAAAGGTGTAATGTATAATGCATGCTTAATTTGACCATTTCAGGTATGTTTCCTTAATCTCGTCTCTTGATTAATCAAACCTTATAATTTGTATGTGTTTATCTTATTCTTAGGTTTACACCTCAAGAACACTTAATTATGCTAATATCATAATTCAATTACTCGTCATTTCTTTTCTAGTAGTACATGCTCTCATAATACCCATTTCTCATTCACCTTTACTTAATACAAATTACTCATGTCTTTTGAATCACAACTACTATCATATGAACATCTTCATTCCCATTATACTCATGCCTTTGGTACTTTGATATCAACAATTCATTAACTAGGTTATAACATCATCAATTAATCATTCCATTTTTTCTCAAAACAAATTTTTGGATCAATTTGCATGGCCATTTTGACAAGTAAATTGAGGTATTTAGGCAACACCTTCTTATAAAATAATGTTTCCATAAGTATTAAGTTTCTAAATACACTAGGTTCACACAATTTGGTTCAGTATTCTTCATGTTATTCACAAAATACTTCATACTATACTCAACCTGCAACAGCACTCAATACTTAACTTCAAGCCAAATTTTGAAACTCTTAGAGACAAAATTAACATTCGATTCCTTCATGAAATCTGTATCTTCTATAATTTAATATAAACTTAAAATAATTCCATTTGGATATCTACAGATCAAGATATGGCCAAAATACAGATGTATGTTCAGTGAAAACACTCCATTTAAGAAATTCCAACACACTTCATCATTTTCATCCTAAACTCATCAATCAACCATTTACCAATCCTTCATAGTGAATTCATATGATAATAAATTTTAGTAGAGAGGAAGGACAATGTGTAAGGAGCTTGTAGTTCAAATTTTTAGTCAATCGGAGGTCCAGAGAAGAAGTTATGGTCAAAAGAGTGAAAGATATTTAAAATTGTCAAAAAGCAGTACACCTTCATTGTCACGATC
>JANSVA010442445.1:0-17647 GCA_025504915.1 Erythroxylum reticulatum | reverse complement strand
AGTAAGAAATATAAATGGAGGTTTTAGAAGCCCATAATTGAATGTTGGGCTTGCACTAATTAATGGTTAATTAAAAGATTAAATGTTCATTTAGAAATGGGCTAGAGTTTGGTATAATTTAATTGATTAGGTTAATTATATTAAAAACAATTTTTTTAAGAAATGAAGGATCAATTTCAGTTTTATTAGATTTGAATGTGCAGCTGCACATTTGAAATTAAAATGGTAAATAAATATGGTCTTTATTATCGTTTATCATCAATAAATAGAGTTATGAACTTACCTTTAAATGGATTAATGGTTATCTTTTAATGTTAGCATATAACCTATTAGCATGGATTGGATTAAAAAAGAAAGATTTACATTGGATGGACCATCTTCCTTCTTACATCATCAAAACTGAAATTAACATGATAATATTAGGTGATTGGACTTTTCATAAAGCCACCTTAAAACAAATGGGAAGAGTCTCATTTAATGGCTTCTTTATGTTTGATTAAAGAAAGGTGTGATGCATTGGATGCTTCCCCTTTTCTCTCTTATCATGCATAACTGAAATTAGGAGTGTAAGAAAAGGCTTCTTATATGGTTTTAACCAACTCTCTCCTCTCACCTATACATGGCCAAAACTTAATATGAGAAATGTCTCATTGTTTTCTTCTTTTGTCTAAGAAAATACTCCTCCAAAGTGTTTCTTCTCCTTTCCCACCAAAGGATTTTGTTAACCAAGTTGTCCTAGGAGAACAAGAAGTAAATCAAATTGGTTGAGGATACAATGACAAGGTGAAGATAGATTGACAAAGCAAAGGCTTTGGATACAAGAAAAAGGAGAGGATAGCGTAGCAAGGAATTAAAGCTATAGCAAAGGAGTCGGTAATACTCTTCATCATGTTCATGTATATTATTATCCTTATACCATATCATGTCTAGATTGGCATGATGATTCGGATATATTGCTTCCACTGCAAATAAGATGTCTAAAAAGTTTTGAAATCTATCAGTTTTCCAAATATAGCATGCTTTCTTTTTCCGATCCAACATATTTTTTATCATCAAAAAGGGGGAGATTGTTAAGTCAAGAAGACTTTACTTCTTCTATTAATTTTGATGATAATCAAATAATAATAATCATAGAAGTATGTGAATTGTTTTGATGAGTTTGTTAAGTGTGCAGATAAATGTAAGCAACATAAATTGTCAACCCAAGACGATACATGGTCAAACCCAGACGATACTTAAGACTCAAAATGGTCAACACAAGACTATACAAGGTCAATTCAAGACGATACTTAAGTAAAAGCTAAATACAACAAAGCGTCTTAGAAAGAACAGATGAAGCACAACACTAGATGAAAGTGCGACACCAAACAAAACATAACACCAGATGAAGTACAACACCAGACGAAGTATAATACCAGACGAAGCATAATACCAGACGATACAAATGAAAAATATTCTAGAAAATCAGTCAATTAGTTAGTTGGAGTTAGTTATAGGACTCAATTAATAACGATCTAGAAGATTCAAGAAGCAAATTTCTCAAGAAGGTAGCTGAAGATTTAGGTTATCAATACTAGTTATAGTCGTAAACTAAAAATAACATACACAATACTAGACAAACTCTGTACTCAAGTGCGAAAGAAAGAAAGCGAATACATCTGTAATATGAAGCTCAAACAATATCTTTCCAAAAGAAAGAAAGGCTAAAGCCTGGAGAGGCTAAGGAAGCAGATAAAGAATATTTAGTAAGAGAGACTTGAAGAGACTCTGCAAATATAGAAAGAATACTTGTAACGTTGAAGACTATAATGAAATCTCAGACAAACTCTAAAGACTGGACGTAGCCCAAGGTTAAGGAAACCAGTATAAATTAGGGTCATATTATCTAACCCTTATATTTTTAATTTTCTTGTTGTTAGAAGAATTGATAATAATTTTTGTTGTTGCCTTATTTATTATATTAAGCGAATTGTTTTGTAATCATTTGAATTTGCAAAGAAATTCAAAAAGTTTCTAAAGAATAGTATTTTTAATGGTTTAACACAATTCAACCCCCCTTCTTGTGTATTATACATATTATATCTGATTTCTATATTAACAAGTGATTTACTTCAGAAGCTTCAGTAAATGTCAGAACAGATCGTCTCGATTCCAAGCTAAATTGAGACAATCTAGGTTTTCACAAACAGGTGGATTTGTTTAGATTGGTAAAGGTAAAGGACAAGTGCCCTCTAGGTAGTCACAACAGATGCCTAATTGTGAGCACTGTGGTAAGAAACATGATGGTGAGTGTTGGAGGTTAACGGGAGCTTGTTTCCATTGTGGCTCTGTAGAGCATCAGATCAGAGATTGTCCTAAGACTTTCAGACCAAATTATGGATATAGAGGAGGAATAATGACTGAGATAACGGTTTAGTATAGTAGAGTTGTCGGATTTGTACAGAGAGGCAGAGGTAGAGGAAGAACTCAGTCAGTAGGGCCTAGTGTCAAGACTGAGGTGCGAAGTTACCAACCACAGTCTCAGGCCAGAGTCTATGCTATCACTAGATAGGAGGCACAGAACTCCCCAGATGTGGTAGCAGGTGTGTTGAATGTTTTTCATTTTGAAGCATTTACATTGGTAGATCCAGGATCTACACATTCATTCATCACACCACATCTGACATCTAGATTACATTGTGAGAGAGAGATATTGAAATGTGGATTAGAGGTGAGTACCCCAATGGATAGCACAACAGTGATTGGTGAGGTATGTAAAAGGTTCATAGTTTGGATTGATCAGGAAAAGCTAGAAGCTTATTTGATTATATTGTAGTTAAAAGAAATAGATATTATTCTAGGTATGGATTGACTTACTACTCATCGAGCTTTTATAAACTGTTATACTAAGGAAGTAGTTCTTAAATCCCCTAATCGGTCGAGAGTGGTGTTTTGAGGAGTTAGTCAGGTAGTGCCAACTTGACTAATTTCCTTCATTAGTGTTTTGAAATTGATCTGAGGTGGATGTGAGGCCTATCTAGCCCACATAGTTGATACTTAAAATGAACAAACCATTCAGGATATTCTAATTGTTAGGGATTTCCTTAATGTGTTTCTTGCAGAACTATCAGGTTTACCCTCAGAAAGGGAGATGGAGTTTACCATAGATCTTGTTTTAGGTACCGCTAATATATCAATTCCTCCATATAGGATGGCACATGTAGAACTGAAGGAATTGAAGACCCAGTTACAAGAGATGTTAGATAAGGGTTTCATCAGGCCTAGTGTGTCAACTTGGGGAGCTCTAGTATTATTTGTAAAGAAGCAGGATGGAACTCTGAGATTATGTATTAATTGTCAGTAGTTGAATCAGGTGATATTTAAGAATAAATACCCATTGTCAAGGATTAATGATTTGCTTAATCAGTTACAAGAAGCTCAAGTGTTCACAAAGTTAGACTTGAGATCGGGATATTATCAATTAAAAATAGCTGAGGTTGATGTACCAAAAAGTGCATTTAGAACAAGATATGGGCACTTCGAGTTTTTGGTGATGACGTTTAGATTGACTAATGCCCCGGTAACTTTGATGGCCTTAATGAATAAGGTATTTCAACCTTATTTAGATCACTTTGTAATTATGGTTATTGATTACATCTTAGCGTATTCGAAGAGTAGAGAAGAACATTTAGAGCATTTGAGATTGTTTCTACAAATAATGAGAGAGAAACAGGTGTATGCAAAATTTAGTAATTGTAAATTTTTACTTAATCAAGTAGTATTCTTGGGTCACATAGTGTCTGGACAGGGCACTCAGGTAGATCCAAAGAAAATAGAAGCAGTGATGAAATGGGATGCTCTAAGGAATATGTATGAGATCTAGAGTTTCCTTGGATTAGCCAGATACTACAGAAGGTTTGTCGAGGGCCTTTCATTGATCTCAACCCCTTTGACAAAACTTATGAGGAAGAATGTTGCTTTCAGATTGAATGAAAATTGTTAGACTAGTTTTAAAAAGCTTAACATCGGTTAACTATAGCATCGATGTTAGCTATTCCATCTGGAACAGGAAGGTATGTAATGTACAGTGATGCTTCACATCAGGGATTAGGATGTGTGTTGATGCAGCATGACAGAGTGATAGCATATACATCGAGATAGCTGAGGTCTCATAAGGTTAATTATCCGGTACATGATTTAGAACTTGCCACTGTAGTATTTTCTTTGAAGATTTGGAGACACTACCTGTATGGTGAAACATTTTAGGTATTTACTGATGAAAATATTTGTTGAGTCAGAAAGGGCTAAATATGAGACAGAAAAGAATTGTTGAAAGATTATGATTGTACAATTGAGTATCATCCTAGCAAAGCTAATGTGGTAGCTGATGCATTAAGCATAAAGTCCAATAGTACTGTGGCTCAAGTACAGTTATCGAGGTTATCGAGCCTAGTTCAATTAATAGCACTGAATGTTGAATTGAATTTGCTAAATAATGAAGCATTGATAGCTACATTGAAGTTAAGACCTATCTTGCATGAAAGAATCAGAGAGTCTCAGAATAGAGATCCAGAATTGGTGAAGTTAATTGCGAAGTTGAAAGTGAATCTAGATTCTAAATTTGAATTAAGAGATAATTGTGGTTGAAAAAGAGGTTGTGTGTACCTGATGTTGAAGATCTGAGGAAAAAGATTGTGGAGGAAGCAAATGTAGTAGCTTATGCTATGCATCCTGGTATCACTAAGATGTATAATATGCTGAAGCAACATTTTTTATGGTCAGGGATTAAAAAGAAAGTGGATGAATATGTGGCTAAGTGTTTGAATTGCTAACAAATAAAAGCTGAACATTAGGCTCCAGTTGGTAAGCTACAGTCCTTGCTTATTCCGGAGTGGAAATGGGAGAGAATCACGATGAATTTTATTATGGGTTTGTCGAGTACTCCGAGCCAACATGATGCCATTTGAGTCATTGTTGATAGATTGACCAAATCAGCTCACTTCTTACCAGTGAGAGAGAATAACTCCCTAGATCAGTTAGCTCGAAGATATGTCAATAAAGTAGCAAGATTAAATGGGGTTCTAGTGTTCATTATATCAGACAAAGATCCTAGATTTACCTCGAGATTTTAGTATAACTTATAGACAGCTTTGGGAACAAAACTAAATTTTAGTACTGCATTTCATCCTCAGACAGATGGTCAGAGTGAGAGGACAATTAAGACTGTTGAGGATGTGCTTAGAGCTTGTGTTCTAGAGTTTCAAGGAACATGGGATCAGTATGTGGCTTTGATTGAATTTGCCTATAATAATCAATATCATAGTAGTACCAGTATGGCTCCATATGAGGTGTTGTACAGCAGGGTGCCATTTGCCTTTATATTAGGATGAAGTGGGTTTAAGAATTGTTAAAGGCCCATAATTGATTCAGGATACTAATGACGAGGTGAAAGTGATTCATAGTAGAATTAAAGTGGCACAAGATAGACAGAAGAGTTATACGGATCAGCACAGGAGGGACATGGAATAAAGTTAGAGATAAAGTATTTTTGAGAGTATCACCTTGGCGAGGTGTGCTGAGGTTCAGTAAGAAAGGTAAGTTAACCCCAAGGTACATTGATCCATATAAGATAATCGAAAGAATTGGGCCATTGGCTTGTAAGTTAGCCTTACCTTCTAAAATGGCACGGATACATAATGTGTTTCATGTGAGTATACTTAGGAGATATCGATCGGATACAACTCATGTGATACTGACTCAGGAGATTGAAGTTATTAGAGTTATGTTAAAAAACTAGTTAAAATAATTGGCTATCAGAATAAATAATTGAGAAATCGAGTGATCCTATAGGTAAAATTACTTTAGAGAAACCATTCAAGTGAGGAAGCTACATAGAAAATGGAGGAGCATATAAGAAATTAGTACGCCTACCTATTTAATCAATAAGGTAAGAATTTTGAGGACAAAATTTCTTAAAGGGGAGAATTTTAATATCCGATTTTCCGGAACATGCTTAGGGTTTAACCCTAGATTAAGTATTGCATATACATGCATAACATTAGCATTCATATAAGAATTTATATTTGAACACATTACAAAGATATCATAAGCACTCAATTGACTCATTTCGGGGTATGAAAAATGTTAACTGATCATAATGTGAATTATGAATTAATGTGTCTTGAATTTTGATATGATTGCATTTCAATGGTAAATTGGAATTAAACGTTATTAATTGAGAGATTAATGGATTAAAGGTACATTTGGTCAAAAAAAGAGTCAAGTGGTAAGAAAAAATTGATATATGGAAATTAGGATGATTAAACCTAAAATTTAGTGACATTTGGCATAGTTAAATTAGTGACAAATGGATTAGTAACTAAATGACAATTGGATCAATTAGTATGTGACAAGTAGACCAATCTTGGAGTGACATGTGGACTAATTAAAGGGTGACAAATGGTGGCATAATGAGTGGATTAGTGGTAGCATAATTGTGAAATGGCTAGCAAGCTTTAAGACATATGTCTTTGTAAGTTATTGATTCCTAGCATGTTGATGTGGCAAATTCCAGTACCCAAGTTTTTGCTTCCTTTGTTATTTCCTTCACCAAAATTACTCCAACTTTCTCCTCTATATTTTGCCTGAACCCTAGCCAAATTGCTGCACCAAAACCATCTTTTTACCTTACACAAAATAGCCAAGAAAACTAGTTGAAAGTTAGCTTCATCTTACTACCCAAAATCAACCTGTTTTCATCATAAGTTTGTGATGAATTTTGCTTATATGGAGACTTGAATTAATTTGAAGTTTGAGCTGAATTGAAAGCCTAACAAGTAAGT
Source organism: Erythroxylum reticulatum (assembly GCA_025504915.1). Classification (NCBI taxonomy): domain Eukaryota; kingdom Viridiplantae; phylum Streptophyta; class Magnoliopsida; order Malpighiales; family Erythroxylaceae; genus Erythroxylum; species Erythroxylum reticulatum. The sequence goes on along the minus strand of JANSVA010442445.1, from coordinate 10,826 downwards.
GACAATCTGAGTTTTATGGCATGTCAAATGATATAAGAATGATGCTTGAATTGGAATGAAATGTATGTGTTATTGTTAAAGATATGTATAGATTGATTTATGGATGAATTAGGTATGGATTTGCAGTATAATGAAGGTGGATTTATGCCAAAATAAAATATTTTAATTTGATTTTATTTAATTGGGAAAGAACTAGGACTATATGCATAATAATGTAAAAGTTTCTGGTTTGATTTTTTATGCATGAAAGACTAGGATTTGTGAGCTGTTAATTGAATAATTTTGAACTAGAATAGGAGAGGTTATTGATGACGAATTGGAGTATAATTCAGGCCTAATAGAGGTATAATTGATGAAATATAAAGAGGTTGTTTTAATTTTGGTATAAAGAGTTAAAAAAATATGGAAAAGTGAAAGAAGTATTGTTGGTACTTGAAATTGAGTTTTTGGATTCTGACGCTATTTGAGAAAAGTATGTAGTATTTTGGACATAACTATAGTAATAATGTACCAAATTGTATGAAATTTAGTTCATTAGAAACTTACTACATATAGGAACATTCTTTTAGAAGAACATATTATATAGAAACCTCATTTTCTATGTCATAATGGACATACAAAATTGGCCTGAAACCTATCCTGAGAAAATCTAGAAAACTAATGAAGGAATTGGATGGGAACTTTTGGATGACCCATCCCACGATTTTGGGAAGCCATATACGATTGTGGAAATTGCATGGAAGTAAAGAAAATGTTCTTTTTTGTGATTCTTGAACCAATTAAGGATAAGGTATTTAACTATGATGCATTTAGACTTGAATAAGGTTTTAAACGAACATAATTTGATGTTAGAAAAGAGTCAGTAAATGTGTGGTTAATGAATGGAGCATGATCAAGTATACTTAAGGTATTAATCTAAATGAAAACAAGACATATCCAAGTGAAAATATGTGAATGATTATGAATTATGATTAAGGAAACATACCTAGGATAGTCATTAGGCATGCATTGACATGACATATGAATATATGTGCACAAATGAATAAGTATTTGATTGATCAACTTTGTAATGTGAATTATGTATGAATTGTATGATTTTAGACACTCAATTCAGATGCCATTCAGACATTGTTAGACTATCAAGGCAATAGCATAAATTGGAGTGTATTGTGAGTCAACCTAGATGATTTCACTAGGATTGATTTTATTTCTATTTAATTCCCATTTATTGAACTTATAATGACTTGATTATGATAATTTCGGACATTAGTAGTACGAAGAGTTTGAAATTTGGGAATGTATTGGAAGTGTCTATTTGCATTTGAGTTCTGACTTATTTCTGAATACTCAACAAAAGTTACATGCCAGACTGATGTCCGATGAATCTGAGATTCTATCTGTGCATCACAAGTAAATGTTTTGATTGCATATTCTGTTATTTGATGCATTTCAAAATATGCATGTTTAGATAAAGGCATTGTGATCAGAGTAGCTAGTTTGAAAGAGCTTTAAAGTTAACATTTTTCACGAAGAGTTTTGCTCCATGATTTTTGTATCTGACTGAGCCCAACAGGCCAGTATCTATATTTGTATCTGAAAGGCGCTCGATCACAAAAAATAATAACAAATTTGGAGTCTCATATGCATCTGCTTTTGTCATAGGATATGTTCTTGGATGTCCTCTAAATGTTTGGATATATATTCTATGGTAGTGGGATGTTACAGACTATGCAATAGAAGAAGACTAAATGTTCTATGGTAGTGGGATGTTACAGACTATGCAATAGAAGAAGACTAAATGTTATACATAACTAAAATATGATACTATAAGAATGGAGGCAACAAGCTCACAACCACATTAAATGTAACGCCCCACTCCCGCAGGACCCGAACCTGACATCGATGGGTGATGTCCAAGCTCATGCCCCGCGAGGGTGACATGCTAGAGCACTCAATCACTCAGAAATCGGTATAAATTTTTCTTTTGTTTATGAAACCACAAACATATTATGCGAAAATCAATCATCACATAGGGCTCACTTTCATTCATAAACATTTTGAATAACATAATACAGTCATCAGAAATTTCAGTAGCCATTTGGGACCTTTCACAAATACAAAACACTTTAGTCGTTTTCAAATACAAATTTATTCAAAAAGTTGCAGAATAAGCAATTCAATATAAAAATAAAGAAATGTAATGTAGACGCGAACTGATCCTGACCTCTATCATTCACTTGTATGCTATAGGTATACTCTCGTTGGCCTAACGGGGTATTCTTCTGACCCCGAAAAATAATTGTAATTTTTGGGTGAGTTTTGCAAACTCGATGAGTGACCATCATCGATGGCTCACCTGTCACATAAAACATAAATCACATTATTGCACATTTCACATTCAATACACTTAATCATTCATATTATGCATATGCAATATGCATAAGATTCACTTTCCATTTGCTAATTTGTTGCGACCGAGTGCCTAAACTATCCCGTATCCATTGGATACCAGACTCATTACTAACTGTCCCTTATCCGCTTGGGGGATACAGGGCTCATTATACATAGTGAGCCTTAGGCTCTTAATCACTTTTTAGCTCGAGGCTCATTTTCACTTTTTAAGCTTTAAGTTCTTTTTCACTTTCTAAGCTTTAAGCTCTTTTCCACTTTCAGTGGCTACTTCGGTCACAACTGCCATTACATTTCATGCATTCATAAGATGGAATGCATCATTCACATTTACATAATCCCATTCAATCACCTTCCCATATCATCGGACCTTAGTCTGGCATTCAACATTAGATTTGAGAGTTCACACTTTCATTCATATGCAAATGCGCATTCAGAACAAATTCAACAATCACATCAAGTACATATAGTTCATCCAATTCACATTCAAGTAGCACTTCAATAACCAAATCAAACATCACAATTATTGGACCTCCTGTCCGGAAACCAACATAATAAATCACATTTAGTAGTCAGTTAATACAAAATTGAAACAAAGCAAACAATGAAGTGAGACCATCTCGGTCTACTCACAATACGCTCCAGATTAGCATTTGCTTCTAAATTCTGGGAACGCCTAAATGCTGACACTTGACTTGCACAACCCATTTATAAAATACACACATTGCACACTCATTAATAATTGCACACGTATATGCTTTTATTTATGCACAAATGTATAATTGGATTATGTACAATGCATACTCAATGACACTCCGGGGTACTTTAACGAACTTCATATCTTATGCACATTCTCATTTCATAACTTAATCACTCATCAGTTATTTGAACTACAGCCTCAATCCTTTTGTACTTTGATATTAATAACTTATTCACTAATTTACCAATATAGTCCCATATACGACTAATGAAGAGGAAGACAAAGTATATACTTATGTATATATATCACTATCAACTTTTAGCTTAAAACTCAATATTTCCTCTAACTATCACTTTAATCGTTCTTTCACACCATCACACACTTTCATTGATCTTTCAACTCCCAAGACTAGTATAACACTATCCTATAACATTTCAGTCATCAATCCAAAGAAAAGCACCATGTGCGGCACACTAAATCTCCTCACTCATTTTCTAGCAAATAAGAATATCACTATTCTTAACCATTTAACAGTGAACTAACGATGCATGCTTCATTTCATGCAAAAACTATATAAGCATAACAAGCTTACTTGTTTGAAGCTCCAATCTCTACAAAATCACGTAACCCTAATCGCTCATACACCCACGTACATCAACTTAAAAGTTGACATGGAGGTTCAGTTTTTCTTGGAATATAAGAAAGAAATATCATAGTGGAAGTGATGACAAATATAGAAAAGAAAGGTTTAACTTCGGTGAATGTTTGAAGAAAAGCTCTAGGTTGGAGGAACTCTAAAGAAAGAAGTTTCAAGAATGATAAGGATAAGGACAGCAGCTAGCCTTTTAAGGAAATAAAAATCTTAACTTTAGCTAGGACTCCTGTCCATTTTCTTATGCACTTATCCACTTCCCTTTATTAAAACTCACGTAAGTATAATTTGCACTTAAGTTTATGACTCAATAAAACCACTATAATCAAAAATCATAACCCCTTACTCACTTTCAGATTTTTCCATAACACATCATTTCGGGTCAACTTTACATGTTCTTTTTGACCCCGACACTAAAATCACTTTGCAACATTTTCTTCTAAAAACATATTCCCCTATGTCTTATGTCTCCATTGACACCAAAATCATTCAATTTGGATCTATCCTCAATCATATTAAACCTTTTTTCTTTTAGGGAAACTAGCATAACTTTTGCTATAGGTATCGGATCAACATCCTTGTTGGGTGGTTTGAAAGAGGGCTTATAGGTCTATAACTTTCATGAAGATCTTGAAGGCAAGTTCTATCTTCTAGAGAGTAAAATTTGGACTAGACGATATAAAATGAACAGTACACAGAAGAAGGAGTTTCGGTCACATAAGCAGAAAGCAGACGAAGTAAAAAGTAGACGAATGCAATAAGTAGACGAAATAAAAAGCAGACGAAGCAATAAGAAAACGAATGCCAAAAAGCAGACAAAGCAATAAAGAGATTAATACCAAAAAACAGTCGAAGCAATAAGTAGATGAATGCCAAAAAGTAGACAAAGTAATAAGTAGGCTAATGCCAAAAAGTAGATAAAGCAATAAGCAAACGAATGCCAAAAAGCAGAAGAATGCCAAAAAACAAACAAAGCAATAAGCAAACAAATGTCAAAAAGCAGACGAAGCAATAAACAGACGAATGCCAAAAAGCAGACGAATGCCAAAAAATAGACGAAACAATAAGCAGACGAATGCAAAAAAGTAGACAAAGCAACAAGCAGACGAATGCCAAAAAGCAGACGAAACAATAAGCAGACGAATGCCAAAAAGCAGACGATTGGGAAGCAGACGATTCAAATGGTCAACTTAAGACGAAACAAATCAACCTAAGATGATACAGATGGTTAACTTAAGACGAAGCAAAAGTCAACCTAAGATGATATAGATGGTCAATTTAAGACAAATGACGTCATCACAGACGATATGACATCATCACAGACAATACGTCTTTACAAATGATGCATCTCTTAAGATGAATGACGTCATCACAGACAATACGTCTATGGTCCTGAACATCTTCCCCTATAAAGATCATAACTTTCTACTCCACTATCTAAACTCCCATACTAAATATTCTCAGTAAACTTTTCTTACGTATTTTCCTTCTCTAAATCCAACACTTAGATTTTATTTCTAATCTTTCTACTCCATTTCATTTTACTCATTCACTATAACCACAATCCTCAATCTATCCTATTACTATTCAATATACCCGAAATGTCAATGAGTGCATGTACAATTATTTTCATATGTGCAAAGATTCAAATTCACATGCATGCATGTTGACATTCTGCTGAGCATGAAATGCATATTTTTCTAACTCTCACATTGCTACCCTCTCCCTTATTGAAATCGGGGTTCTAACCATTAATATGGAGACGGGATGTTACAATTCTCCCCTCTTAATAAATTTCACCCGCAAAATTCTCATCTAATTGATCAATAAAGTAGAGGTATTATTTCCTCATATGCTTCTCCATTTCCTATATACTTCACCACTCTAATACTTTTTCCAAATGATCACAGTTAATAAACTCAATAGGTCCTTCAATCTCTTATCTTGCTATCACACTATCTTGACTATTTCATCGACATATTTAAGATTACTTACTAACTTTTACTTCATACTCTGTCAATCTATCTCTGTCAATCATATCATTGTTTCTTAACCTATTCACATATCACATATCATGAGTCTAAGACATCTTTCATTAGTAACACTAACTCGTAATAATTTTCATACAAACCAATTCATAATAGCGTAACATATCCTTTCTCCAAATCTAAGCACACCTTGCCGAGGTAGTACTCGCAAAAGCACTTCATCTCTCCTTTGATAACTCACTTCTTTTCAGTGTTAATACATCCAACTCTTATGTTCATTTCACTATATTCCCTATGTCCGGTGTTGATCCATCCTACTCATTTATCTTTATTGAATCACTTAACTCGCATTATAGATTCACTTCACTTATCACCAGTGTCTCAAATCAATTCTGGTCCTAGCTCATTTTGAGGCACTCTTCCTTTTTAATGTAAGGGTGAACAACCCCTTACCATCATACAATGCCTTATAGAGTATTTCAATGATGTCACTATAGCTGTAGTCAATTTGAATTATACAACAGTTTCATATTCCTATGAACTCCAAAATATAAGCCTTAAGCATGTCTCCATCAGTTAAGAGTATTGGTAATTCAAACATTCTGCCACTTGTTTCTACATCCTTAGCAGCTAGATACCATTTTAGCAAATTCGTACTAGGATGTCTAGCTTAGGTTGTTATTGCACTTCTCTATCAATCTCTTTACTCAATCTTCCTTATCAGGTACAAATACTTCTTATTTTAATCACCAAATATCATTCTTTCGATTCCACTCAAAAGTTCAGATTCGTTTTCAATTCTTCTATGCAATTCACAATTCTGAATCCTTAACTTTTAGGCTTTATCACTTTTTTCAAGTGAAACTGATCTTAATATTTCAATGCAACTAATAACACTTCATTTTGCCTCGTATTCAACTCAACATTTTGTACTCTTCATTGCCCTAGATTTGGTAACCTCTATACCTAAATTTGTATTATTCCATCATAGAATTGTCTGTCCAATGTATCAGATTACACACTACCTTTACCCGTGTAGCACTCATTTGTACATTCCTTTCAAACTCAATAATGACCTCAATTTTTACTGATCTATATATTCATATATCCAAAAGGTTTCTGTACTTATAAGGTCTCCAAGCTTGCAAAGCAATTACTATTGCAACAATTTCTCACTCATATATCAATAATCAACTCATAAGGCTTAATTGCCTCTATATATACAAATTCACTTTATCATCACCACTATTTTCTTTGGGGTCTCCTAATGTGCCACGTTCAAATACTATCACATCCACAATTTATTTGATCACGCTAAGATTCACTTTCATTAAACTTGGCATATACTTGTTTCTACCTTCATTGTACATAAGATTTCCTCAATTAAAAAAGAATATTCTCTCCACCTTTCGAATATGCTCCAATTATCCTCTATGATCCTAGTCACCCATTGATGCAATTTTTTTTTCTTGGATCACTTGAATTTTTAATATCATAATGCTATTAGGGTATTATCAACTCTAACAAATATCACTCAAATTTTTCCTTGTGTCCATAATTAATTCTTGCAATTCCTTAAGTGACTAATTCCTCAATAAGGTACTATAGTCTCATGTTATTTTCGATTTTCCCAATTGACTTCTTTTCTCGAATGATTTTCTCTATTCATTCAATTTCCTCTTAATCCACATCGACTTAATCAAATGCCTATTCATTCACACTAGTTCCTCCACACATTCCACTTTATTTGAATACTTCACTTTGTGTGTTGGTATCACATTCCTCATATTCAATTTGTATCCCCCGAATATAATGTGGATCTATATTCTCCTCACAATAGCAATAGTGTCAGCTCGAATTTAAAATCCACTCACTTAGTTGGATACTTTACATCAAACAAAATGTATACACTCTCAGTAGCATATTCCACGTCCTATGCCTGAGTCTCTGTTGGATCCCGTTTTCGGAACCCAAACATTCAGAGACATAACAAAGCTCGTCGGCCCATAAGAGTGACGTGCCCATAACAATCGAACATCAAACAGTTAAAATTTTAAGAATCACAAGTAGAATCCAATCATATTTCATTAAAGAATAGAAATAAAGTTTATACAAGCTCATTACAAAATACAAAATACAAAATACACATGATACAATTTAATGCTTATGCTTGATATGATTCTAAAATACAAAAATTCTTGAATTAACTTCATTATAAAAGTCTCTATCTATCTTGGAGTATCAATGCCTTGCAAGGATTACTATTCTTCTCTTTCTGCACTTAAGGAGGGAATTGTAGGGTGAGCTACCCAGCTCAGTGGCTAATATATTTATAGTCATTAGCAACGAGCCACACAATTAAACATATATAGATATATACATTCATATATTCATATACGTTTATATCTCACTGGGCTAGCAATTCAATCATTTATAGTTCAACATATCATCACATAGAACATGTCAAGTGTAATTAATCATCCAAACATAACACGCAATCTTGCATCATAACTTGACAAATCAAAATGTAAATGCACAACAATTGGCTCGAGGGATCTATAGAACAAAACAGAGAAACTGAGGTTTACTCCATGAACAAAACGAATCCACTTTTTAGATTTCGTGTGCCACAAGTGGGCAGCCGGGAGAAGGCTTTATGTCGACGTGCATGTGACTACAAAACGGTTCCTCTCTCGCCCAAACAGAAGCACATAATCATGCTCAAATCATTTTATCAAATGCTTTCATACTTTTCATGATCTTTCCTTTCTTTTCATTTATACAAAATGCCATGACAAAGCATAACATGATCAAAATCACAATTCAATTTTATCAAAAAGTCATACTTCTTTCCATGTATAACTTAAAATGCATTATAGTAATTCACAATCTTCACGACAATTCAAATTCACGAAATTTAAGCATAAACACACAAGTAGGGCAATTACCCATCACATAACAACTATAAACATATTACCCACCTCATTTGCTTGCAAAAAGCCAACTCAAGGTTGTCTTTCCCCTTTCTTTTAGGTAGGATTCTCTTAGTTCCCTAAAGTAAACCAAGTCTTATTCAATAGGAATCCAATAGAAAATCTCACAATGCAAAATCACTACAATTTATTATACAAAGCTTAAACCCAAGCATTTTCTAAATTCTATGAACTAAAATCCTTTCAAAAATCCGAAAGATCCAAAATGATCTTACCTTCGTTCTTCACCAAATGAAGGGATCCTTAGCTCAAAGGGAAGCTCTTCTCTTCCTCTACCCTTTTCTTTTTTTGAACCACCTCAAAACCTCTCTCAAAAGCTAAGAAATCAAGAGACCCTAGCTCAACTCTCTTCTTCTATCCCCACGACCGAAATCTCTCCTCTTTCTCTTTCTCATTTCTCTTCCGAACATCTAGCTTCTTCTAGAATGCCAAACAACACGTCTTCTTCCAATTATATCCTTGATGAGTGATAAATGTCCCATTTGCCCTTCCATTTTTTCCTTATGTCTTTTTATGCTTAAATGTCTTGCCAATAATATCCTTGAACATTCTGACATAAATCTTTCTTCTAGAAAAATGTTCTCCCTTGTATTAAGTTTCCAACAACACCTAAATCAATCCATTTAGTTCAGAAACAGTACAATATGCTTAAATTCCTCCCATTCATACTCTTCCAACCGATACCCTTACTTTGATTCAATTCATCTTTCTCATATCAATACTAAATGCTATTAAGTTCTATGGAGGGACAAAATGTATTAAGAAACTAACGGTTCAAGAATCATTTCATTTGGAGGTCGGATAACAAAGTTATAACTGAGAGAATCAAACAAAGGTTTTATCCTCAAACATATTAAACTTATCTCAGTAAAAATGGCATAACTCTCTTTACAGATGTCGAATCAAAGTGTTCTTTGGATTATCTGAAAGAGGGCTTCAAGATCTACAACTTTCAAGAGACCTTGAAGATAAATTCAATCATCTAAAGGATAAAAAATGGACCAGACGATAGGATTAGGCGAAACTAATCAAAAAGCAGATGAATTGAAAAGGTAGATAAAGCAAAGACAGATAAAACAAAGCAGATGAATCAAAGCAGACGAAACAAAGAGCAGATGAAGCAAAATATAGATGAAACAAAGCAGATGAATCAAAGCAGACAAAACAAAGAGCAGACGAAGCAAAATATAGACGAATCAAAGCAGACAAAACAAAGAGTAGACGAAGCGGGTCGTTTGCACTGATTTTTCCACGACCAAGTATGACCGCATATGGCCACGGTCAGTGCTACGGCCCCGATCTGGTATCCCAACGGTGACAAAGAGCAGATGAAGCAAAGTAGATGAATCAAAGCAGACAAAACAAAGAGCAGACGAAGCAAAGACAGACGAAACCTAAGTCAACTTAAGACGAAGCAAAGTCAACTTAAGATGATGTAACTCTTAAGACAATTCTGGGTCAACTTAAGACAAAGCAAAGTCTTAAGATGATGTAGGGTCAACTTAAGATGAAACAAAGTCTTAAGACAATGCGGGGTCAACTTAAGATGAAGCATCTTTAAAGACGATACATCTTTCCAGACGATGCATCTCTTAAGATGAATGACATCATCACAAATGATATGATGTCATTAAAAACGATGCATCTCTTAAGACGAATGATGTCATCACAGATGATATGACGTCATTACAAACGATACGTCTTTATAGATGATATAGCTTTACAAACGATGCATCTTTACAGACGATGCATCTTTTAAGACAAATGATGTTATCATAGATGATATGATGTTATTATGAACGATACGTCTTTATAGACAATACATCTTTATACTCCTAAGCATTTCCCTTCTAAGGACAACAACTTTCAATCCAGAGTTCCAAAATTTTTATACTATATATCATTGGAAAGCTAGAAAAAAAGCTACAACTTTCCAGATCAACTACCAATTTTATCTCCAAATCTTTCCTTAACACATCTCATACCAAAATTATCTTTTCTACTTGATTTACTCCTCATTCTCAACTCAATATCATCCATAAAGAAATTATAATTCATGATTAATCATGAAGACCAATAACAGA
>JANSVA010442362.1:0-17654 GCA_025504915.1 Erythroxylum reticulatum | reverse complement strand
ATAAATTTTATTAAAAATAAATAATTAAATAATATATATTTATATGATAGTAAATAAAAAATAGAAAAAAATAAAAACTACTTTTTATAATTTTCATAATTTTTGAAAACTAAAAGAAACCAAAATCAAAATCAGAAACAAAAAAATCAAACAAGACTTTTACTAAATTTAAAAACAAAAACAGAAAACTAAAAATAAAAATAAAAATAGAAAAAAACACCATCTGAAGTAGCAAGAGTTTACTTTGCATGTTTTTGTTTGTTTTTATTTACTTAAAAATCTTATTATTATATTCCAAGACCATTTGGGCTCAAGGTTGGGCGTTTGCTCATCCTGGGATTCTATTTCCCCATTTTGTTGGGACACATCATCATCTACGGTCATTTTGTTGCAATAGTCTTAAACTAGGAGAAATTCTTCAAGAAGCCTTTGATTTTTTGAATTACGTTCGGCAAGAGCGTTATCTGCAAATCTGGTGGTAGCCACCAATCTTACAGCATTCAATCATATAAAGTTTGTCAGCCAAGAGAGTTAATGATGTTCAAATTCTACCGCTACTCTGCCCCAAAATGTGTCCATTGCCAATCATCTTTACCGAATACTGTTCTCAAAAACATCCTCCAGCAATCAAGCCAGCCCCTGGGGTCAAATGACACCGATTAGCCATTTTGTATGACTGATTATATAAACTGAATGCTTAAGATAATGCTGTATTCAACACTAAGCTACAATCAGAACACACTTCCTTCCAGTTGCAATCTATATGACATGATCAGAGAAAGTTGACATCACACAACCTGTGTGCTTGAATTTTCAATAATAGCAACAAATTCAAATTTAAAAAAAAACCAGCATTCTATTAGTAATTTTTTTAGTTTCCTCTGCATGTTGATCTACATGAAACATATTCTTTTCCACAATATACCCCAGTTTAGGGGGTGGCAAACATTTCAGCAGAATTAAAGTTTCAATAAGAATATCCAACTTCCCTAAAACTCTTTGGAAAATGTGAAGCATATTTTCAGCAAGACATAATTAAGTTCCAAGTCCAAAAGGATTTCTCTAAATTTTGGGGACATAGGCAATTTCCTTTCAGGGATTTTGTATATAGCTAGACCAGCCCTCAAAATTGCAAATACTAATTTGTTATGCTAAATCTTCATATGCAACGCCATTTGCCTGATCAGGATATTAACTACAAATACTAGGGTAATAATTATCACTGGAATGAGTCATACCTGTGATGCCGTGATCCATTTGCCATCTATCCAGTCCTGATGTAGCCTCAAATCAGAATGATTAAACACCAATTCCTCATTTGTGTCCTTGAAGTAGACCATATACCTTGAGTTAGGACGAACCTTATAAATCAGACCTAACCACCAGGCATCATTATAATAAGCATCAACTTCATCCATCAGTTTGAAGCAATCAACAACTATGGTTTCAGGAGGACGAGGCCTTATATGCAGAATGTCAATCTCTTCCCTCAAAAAGCCAGTATCATCTTCTGTTTTCAAGCTCTCATACTGAACAAGATACTTATCCTTCCCAAGTACTTCAACAACAGTAGCGGCAAACCAAGCACCTTTAAGACCATCTTCGTCACTACTAACCTCAACTAACATTCCTTTGCTGAACTTTTCTTTAACTGATTCTGAGTTGGCATCACTCACGGGGGGTGACTTCACTGCACCAGATTTACTTCGTTTCTTTGATTCTCTAACTTTTGTCACTGATGTTGGAGATGCCTCTGGCACAACCTTCTCTCCTGAAATTGGTTTACCAGAATTCATTTCCGAAGTATTCATGTGGGGTGACTTCACTGCACCAGATTTACTTCGTTTCTTTGATTCTCTAACTTTTGTCACTGATGTTGGAGATGCCTCTGGCACAACCTTTTCTCCTGAAATTGGTTTACCAGAATTCATTTCCGAAGTATGCATCTGGGGTGACTTCACTGCACCAGATTTACTTCGTTTCTTTGATTCTCTAACTTTTGTCACTGATTTTGGTGATGCCTCTGGCACAACCTTTTCTCGTGACATTGGTTTACCAGAATTCATTTCCGAAGTATTTAATGGTTGCTGCAGCACAACAGTTGAAAATGATTGTCCCACAAAGAAGCCCCAAAAAGGTTTACATGAAAAGATTGTTCGAGAAGAAAACAATTTGATATGAAATAGAAACAAAGTGCAGGAAAACAACAAATTAAAACTAATACTTCCGTAGAACATCTCTCTTTATGAGGTCAACCTTGAACTTATTATGTCCGGAATAAACAAGATTCATATCATAGTGGCCATACCATGTATTCACAGTATCACTCAATCTAAAAATATTAGAAACACAGTAAATCCTATGTAACTCGGACCCAACATGATTATGCCACGTATTCATATATCCTAAAATCTATTGAGATGGACTATCGAATATGAAAAGTAATATAATCTCCGTCACTAATTGCAATATTTTGGCCAATCCGTTCTAGGGTGCAGGGATTATGAGACAGTTTCCAGTCCAAAATACAGAACCACACAAATGCACCGCATTGATATGTATGTCAGTTTACAGTTATCACTGATATATCATATTGTATCAAGATCCTGACACTATAATTGTTTTATAAATTTTATGTCACAAACTAGTTCCACACATTAGAAACCAAAAGATTCTAATCACAGAATCAAAATGACGCTGTTCATGACCTATTAAAAAAAAAAAAGATCAAACCTAGGGACCACCCTTTACGCTTTCGACATGCTGAAAAAGAGGAAAACAACAAGAAAGATTAAAGATTTTGATATGTTTTAGTTAATAACTTGCATAAAGAAACGCCCTTTATGGGAACCAAAAACGCACCTCAAATTCCTCGCTCGCGCCCTCCAACGGTGGTTTCCACTCACCATCAACCCATTCACGATGCAATCTCAAATCTTTGGCTTCAAACACAATCTGCTCTCTCGACCTCCTAAAGAACACAGCAAACTTCCCATTTTCGCACTCCTCTGTGATCACTCCCTCCCACCACCCATCATTGCACAAAGCGTCCACATGCTCACTGAACCCGAATTTCCTCTCCTCTCTGGGAGCCTCCGGGCGTATCTGTGTTGCATCGACCATCTCTCTCAAGTGCTTTTTACCGGACTCGTCACCGTAGAGTTTGTGGTATTCGATTAAGTACTTATTTGGCTCCTTGGCCGAGGCACGGCGGACAATAGTGGCCGTGAACCAGGAGCCGCGAAAACCCTCCTCGTCGGAACAGACCTCGACATTTGTGCCTGGCTGGAGGTAAGGGGGTACAGGGGTTTTGGATTTGGAGTTGGATTTTGAGGGCATGTCGGGCATTAGGGTTTATGGAAATTTTGGATTAGACTAAAGAGGACAAAGGGAATATTGGACTTAGTGGTCTGCTACTACTTCCCGCTTCTCATCGTTTGTTGTGTGTGTATGTATATTATATATACGTATATGTTAGTTATATATATATATATATTGAAGTTTTATTTTTGTGTTTTTTCTTAGAAAAGTAACGTATGCATGTTTTGTTAGAAAATCCGATCCTGTGAAGCGGAATAATACAATACCTTTTCGTATTTTAATTTTCAAAAAATTAAGATTACTTTATATTTTATAAAATTATGAATATATAAATTATAATAAAACGTAAATCTTAATTCATACTTTGTTTTAATATTTGATTTTTTCTTGTCGTCTTTCTCGAATTATTTTTAAAATTGACTCGTTTAAACAATTATAATCACATGAGTGTCCAACCTCTAACGATATTTATAAAACAAATTAAGAGAATTATATACTTATTACAGAAAAGGATTAGACAATAAATACTCACTCAGCTTATATTTATTTATAACAAGTTTTTAACATTTTAATAATTTAATTAAAATTAAATTCTGATTTTAATTAAATTTTAATTTTAATTATAAATATTTCTCATTAAATGTCAATTATACTCTAATGAGATCTAATATATCATATTAATTTTTATTTATTTCTTAAAATGTATAATAAGCCTAACTTAATTAAAATATTTTTTATCTCTTTAAATAGTTTTTTATATGTAATCTATTATTTTCTCATATATGTTAGATATGAGTATAAATTATAACTGATATATTAAATTTGGGTAGTTTTAAAGCATGTTGAATGGATATTGTGTTGATTATGTTGTTTCTGCGTTATTCTTGGAGGTTAGGAGATGTAGAGCTGTAACGGAGAAAATTAGCAAAAACATGCAGGAGGAATTAAAAAGAAAAACGCTAGCAGATGAGCAAAGACCAAAAAGCAGCATGGCCAAGATGAAACACAGGTTATATATGCAGTAGATGAGAAACAACGTAGCAGCAGAAGATGTAACCAGCGCAGATGGGATCAACACGCAACAGCTGGAGGACGTTTGACAAAGAAGAAACACCAATAGAAGACAATAGTAGCAGCCAGAGAAGAGGGATCAAAATGCGTCAGTAAGTAGCAGCCGACTAAACAAGCCAGCAAACAAGCCAAAAGCCAGCAGAAATAAGAAGTACAACGGCAACACAAAGGAGGAAAGAGCAGGGTCAAAACGGCAACAGAACAAGAGAAAAAAGCAGAAACAAAACGACAACAGCAGAGGAAAAACACCAGCAGCCCACACAGAAGCAAAACGCAGTGCAGCAGGTGGAAGCATGGAGAGAAAACGACGACGCAGCGGCAGATGAAGAAGCAA
Source organism: Erythroxylum reticulatum (assembly GCA_025504915.1). Classification (NCBI taxonomy): domain Eukaryota; kingdom Viridiplantae; phylum Streptophyta; class Magnoliopsida; order Malpighiales; family Erythroxylaceae; genus Erythroxylum; species Erythroxylum reticulatum. Next base: position 12,928 of record JANSVA010442362.1, on the reverse strand, counting down.
CGCATAAAAAAAAACGCAGTCTTTGGCTGGGATGAATATGCGTAGGTTTAAGAGAACGAACAGTGCAGTGGACCAAAAATCCAATTAAGAAAATAAGGGTGAACAATAGCGTGTTTCTAGAGAGAAAAAAAAAAGGGACAGGCGGTAATGTACGTAGGTCTTTGGGCAAAAAAGAATAAACGTAGGCGACAGCTACACTACTAGGCTTGGAGGACGTTTTTGGAGCTTGGCAACAGTCTAGAGGTGGACCTGAATTTGGAGACACCTGTACGACGGGTTTTATTTTCTGTCTTTTGCTTCAAGGGAGAGTAGGTTGCGTGGGTAGAGGGAATTCTCCGACATTGTTCTCCTTTAACTTTCTTCCGTTAGAACAATTGTTTTTCTTTTTAACAATATTCACGTGTACTTTGCTATTAATGACTTGTAACTAATTTGTACTTTATTATCAATGACTTGTAACTAATTTGCTTTATTTGTACTTTATTATCAATGACTGGTAACTAATTTGTTTTATTCTAGTTAGATGATATTATTGAAATCTTGATTTTACGTCGATTGTGAGATAGAATAGGTTCTATTACAAAGATTGGAACTTGCCTTGAAACGATGCATTGTAGGCCTATTAAACTGCTTACAAATCAATCCTTGGAATGTTACCATGTTAGTTGATTTTTGCTAAGATGTGTCATTTATCTGATGAAATTGAACGACATGCTTTTTGAACAGTTAAGCAATGCAACTTTGAGGCTCAAGCAACGAGAGAGGAATAAAAGTTACAATTCCAAGAATTGAAAGAAATACAGTTGGAAGCTTATAACAATGCTTGGATGTACAAGGAAAGGACCAAATACCTACATGACAAATTACATAGGAAACAATATCTAGTAGGCTAAAAAGTCTTACTCTACAATTCACGATTGAAGCTCATAGCTGGTAAGTTGAGGTCTAACTGGAATGAACTATATCTTGTCAGAAATATTTCTCCTTATCATGTTATTGAGATTGAAAGTTTAGAGACTAGCAAAATATTTAAGATAAGTGATCATAGACTTAAAACCTTTCATTCACAAATTTTATGTCTCTTTTGTAGAGAGGATTTATTTGGTTCAACCCATTTATGAATCAATTTGAAGGACAAAAGTTGTGTCTAGCCAAAGACAATAAAGAAATGCGCTAATTGGAAGTCAACCCAATAATTTTTTGTTTTTCTCATTTAATTATTTAATTTTTCTCCTTTGCTTGTTTCTTCTTTGCAGGAAAAATAAAATCAGCCTACATCCACAACGCAGATAACAAGCACACCACATTCAACTCCTCCACCATAGCTTGTCTACGGAAGTTTTTTTTCTTTATCTATCTTTTGTTTTCTATTATATCCCCTCTTTTCGTTAATTTTTGGTGTTCATTATGATTTGTGCTATGTTCTTGTTAAATTTTCTTTCCTTTTTGTGTTTTTGTGCTTTGTGTTTTTCTACATTGAGGACAATGTAGATTTTAGGTGTGGGGGAGGGATTTCTTGACTAAAAAAATTGTTTTATTTTGTAAGTTAATGCACATTATTTCGTCTAACTGGAAAAGCATGATGGATTGTAAGTATGAATAGTGGTCTGGTGATAGAATGACTATCTTTTTCGCAATAGTTGATTTGAATTAAAAGTGTACAAGATTTGACAAAAGCCTACTTAAATAAGTGAGAATTGAGTCTTTAAAGAGCAATTACGTTATTTATGCTCAAATTGCTTTCTTGTTGAATGTTGTCACATATAGTTTGATAATTCTAGAACTTGCTCTGTTATGCATTTTGAGACCATCGGTGAATTTAGTGCATTAAAGTGATAAAAGGCATCTAGGATGAAAGTATTATGGCTTTCTAAAACTTACCCCATATGTTATTTCCCCTAGTTAGTGAAGTTGAAGCCTTAACCTCTTTCTTTGACATAAAATCACTAATTTTAGCCCAATCCTTGTGTTTTGACCTTCGTTTTCAACTCATTATTAAAGGAATGGAAAACTAGTTGCTTTAACTTATTGGTTTGTGGTTTGAGGTTGACATATAATGGCAACATGCATGGTTATATTGAAATCTCATGTTTTGATGCTCTACAAATGTAGAAAAATAAAGTTTTGAAATGCCCAAAAAAAAGAAAAAGAAAAAAAGGTAAAGAAGATAAAGAAAAGAAAAAGAAAAAGGGCATAAGTGTTTTAAAAAAAGAAATAAAGGAAAAAAGCAAGTTTAACCACGAGTTGCAAGCCCTTGAATATCCTTTAAGCAATCATGAGTTACCTATGTTATGGATCATAAATGTTCTTATTTATTATCTTTTGTAAGAAAGATCATTGAGATTTCTAAATTTGGATACTAGAACATCATTGTTGCCATTATTGAGGTCATTGTTGGAATGTAGGTGGAAGTCGAGCAATAAAGTCCAAATTACCTTTGATAACTATAGCCTAAATAACCTTTTCATCCTATCCTTGTCCTTAGCCCCGTTACAACCAAATAAAAGACCTTTTTGGTTTTTGTACGAAATTCACAAGTGGTTGCAATATGATATATTTGCAAGCAAATAGTAATGTCATTTTATTATGGTGAATGTGAGTGAAATGTCCTATAACACTTCTTTGAGTGCATTGAGTGAATCTTCATGTGGGGTCAAATCTGGTACATTTTAAGTTTAGAAGGATCATTAGAAGTTGTAATGGTTGTTCTGGAGTTGAATCTTATGAAATGTATGTGGTTTGTTTGTGATTTTGGTTCTGTAAAATAATGCATGTTAACTAAATTTTTCAAAAAAGTTGTAAACAGATTTGTTTAGGTTTGTTTTGTTTTATTTTCAAGTTTTGAATGCTTGGGGACAAACATTGTTTAGGTAAGGAGGAGTTTGATAGGTTAATAATTTACATATTAAATTAGGGTATGTTTTAAAGCATATTGAATGGATATTTTGCTGATTATGTTGTTTCTACGTTATTCTCGGGGGTTGGGAGATGTAGAGCTGTATTGGAGAAAATTAGCAAAAACATGCAGCAGGAATTAAAAAGAAAAACGCTAGCAGATGAGCATAGACCAAAATGCAGCACAGCCAAGATGGAACACAGGTTCTGCAACAGATGAGAAACAACGTAGCAGCAAAAGATGTAACCAGCGCAGATGGGATCAACACGCAGTAGCTGTAGGACGTTTGACAAAGATGAAACACCCAATAGAAGACAACAGTGGCAGCCAGAGAAGAGGGATTAAAACACGTCAATAAGTAGCAGCCCACCAAACACGCCAACAAACAAGTCAAAAGCCAGCAGAAATAAGAAGAAAAATGGCTACACAAAGGACGAAAGACGAAGGTCAAAACGGCAGCAGAAACAAAACGACAACAGCAGAAGAAAAACACTAGCAGCCCACACAGAAGCAAAATGCAGCGCAGCAAGTGGAAGCATGGAAAGAAAATGACGACGCAGTAGTAGATGAAGAAGTAATAGTAAATTGCAGTCGTTAGCTGGGATGAATATGCGTAGGTTTAAGAGAGTGAACAGTGGGGTGAACAATATCATGTTTTTAGAGAAAAAAAAAAAGGAGAGGCGTTTTTTTGGTGAAGGGAGAGCAACATAGATAGGTCTTTGGGCAGAAAAGAATAAACGTAGGCGGCAGCTAGACCAGGCTTGGAGGACATTTTCTAGAGCTTCACAACAGTCAACAGGTGGACCTGAATTTGGAGACAGTTTTATTTTCCATCTTTTGCCTTCAAGGGAGAGTAGGTTGCATGGGTATTGTTCTCCTTTAACTTTCTTCCGTAAGAATAATTTTGTTAAAATAATATTAATGTGTTCTTTATTATCAATGGCTGCTAACTAATTTGTTTTATTTTAGTTAGAGGGTATTATTAAAACCTTAATTATACGTCGATTGTAAGATCGAATAGGTTTTATTGAATTCAATCATGTATGGATGTTTAATTATTTCCTAAATTCAATTGTTCTATGATAGTTTTGAGTTTTATTGAATAGATGCATATATTTAATAATCCTGAAATAATCTATCGTCGATTAAACGACAATTTCATAATTGTTTGTTGATTTGAATAAGTGGCAATCGATATAATTTTATTTCCTCGTTAAGAAGTTTAATATATGTCGTTGAATTAATTAATCTTATTGTAATAAACCATTTGTTGAGTTTGTTAGTTAAAATTGAGTTTTTCTAGATTTTAAGGTTGTCGAAACATTAAATCTTACTAACTACCTCTGGGATTGTATTTCAATTAAGGAGTAATTATTCGATCCGTTTGTGATTGTCATATAAAGTAGGAAAAGATTGGTTATTATAGATCTGTTCTTAATAATTATATCCAATTTATTCATGAATATGTTGAATTACTTTTGCATCAATGATCAATTGCATGAATCAAGGTGGAAATAAATTTCTTTAACTAGAAGTTTGTTTTATTGAACTTCAAATCAATTCATTTTTGTTATTTTTAATATTGCATTTTAACATAATTTTCAAACCCCTTATTTTTTTACTTAATTGTGTAAAAGAGATAAACCACCATTCCATAAAGAGACGATCTTACTCCATTGTGCTATGTTAATATTCTAAGTAGGTTAATTATTTTTGGTTGATTTGACACTCACCAATAACCTTAAATCATATTTAGGATTAGATAAATTAAACTCCTGTTAATTTATCTTTAATTTTCTAATTAAACAATTTACATCCATAAATCGAAATTGACAATTAGCAACACATTATGACCATCTAAATATTTAGAAATATCAAAGTGATTTTGACTAATCTTTCATACATAATTTTTTTATAAAATTTAATCATTTTATCATACAATTTTCATACATAAATTTTTTATAAAATTTAATCATTTTATCATACAATGTTCTGATTAAACATAGAACATGAAATTAATATTTACTTTATTTTGAGTGCAATTATATTAATTCTCTACCATTAATTATTAATTCAATTAATGACATATTATTTTATAAAGCAACATTTCACCTTGGTCAAAGATTTTTCGAATCAATACTAATCGAAAATAATAAAACAATCTCCTTGGTTACTTTAGGGTGATAAATCATATATTAATCATCCAACTACCTCCATATAATTCATGCTATATCCAATGACTACCAACTGAGCTATCATTTACTATAACAGGTTATAAGTAGCAAAACATAGCAATCCTTATATAATAACTTTTGAGATCTCAAGTTAAATGAGTACTTATACAATCATCAAAATGAGAATTTCCAAAAACATACAAGTAATATTATAAACGGGTTTCCCATATAGTGTTAATTCATTGAAATTGTTCTCTAATAAGCATCCATATATTTGCTTAAGTATTTCCATATATTTAGTATATGAGATCAAATACTTCCTCCGTAAAGAAAAAACATAAAATGTGTTAGTCTTTTTATGTTCTATTAATGTCCATTCTTAATAAAATAATGACTAGGAATAATTTATGGATAATATATAAATACAATTTTTTTTCTTTTTCCACAGTTGTTGCTATTATTGCAATTTTTGTACTAATAACAATAACAATACTCAGTGAAATTCTGGCATAAATGCGAGGTTTGTAGAAGTTCAATAGTATGTAACCTCATTCCTACCAAATAGAGAAGTTGTTTCTGATACAATAAATACAATATAAATCTCATAATTATAAACTTATCATAATTTCATGTGTACTGCATAATTGTCTCATAAATATGTATAAGCGAAAGAACATTTTTAAATTATTTTATTACTAAACTACGATAAAATGATTTTCTGTAGATTATAAACCAACATATTTATCATAAGCAAACTCAATACGTACAACCTTAACATATGCACTCGACACATATGGGCTTAGCAGTTGCAAGCTTAACATATGTATAGTTATCAAATGCAGGCTCAATATATGCAACCTTAGTATATGAAGGCCCGTTGCATGCAATTTCAATATGTGTAGGCTCAATATATGCAAGCTTAGCATATGCATGCTCATCACATGCAATCTCGGTATATGTAGCTCAAGACATGCAAGCAAACTTATATAAGCTCGCATGTATATGAGCATATGCATACTCTGTCCATGAAGGCTTAACAATACCCTTAAAAGAGGCATAGATGAACCAGTAAAAAAAGATTTAGTCGGGATTAACTTTGCAGTGGTAACTCGTAAAAATAGATTTAGTCAGGATTAACTTTGAGGGTAAATTTTGCATGAAGAAACAATCTTAATTCAATAAAGACTTAGAGAAGTTTTGTTCGACAAAAATATGTTCTCTTTAATTTTGTCTGTTTAACATGATAAATTGTTGAGATTCAAATATTAGAGGGTTAAATTTACATTAAAATTCATACTTATGAGAAATTTACTATAACAATAATAACAACAACACCAAATAAAAATTTTGTTGAGATGTGGGGTCTAAAGATGTCTAATAATAAGCAACCTTATTCTTAACTAGTAAAGAGGTATTTTCAAATGACCCATGTGAAGAAAAAAATAAAATAAAATAAAGATAAAAATAAAAATAAAAAATAATGACAAAGAATACTAATTAAAAATAAATAAAAAACTAAAATTAAAAATTAAAAGTAAAAAGTAAAAAATATAAATCAATACAAATAATAGAAATTTACTACAAAAATCTACTAATTTGAACGCAAAGTTTCCTTTTTTATTTTGACACTTGTAGCTTTCTCTTTACGAGCCTCTTGATCAAGTAAAGTCTTTCAAACCTATTAATTCCAATAAAGTTTTTAACCCTAACAAATTTTTTAATTATATCACTATTAATAGAGGAACTGAAGTCCATACTATTGTTTTGTTTGTAAAAAGATAAGCAAATTTTTTGTTTATTTGACTCGTTTTTTTATATATAATTTAATATTTAATAAATTATATTTTATTGAATAGTATATATCGGGGGAGGGGAGTTTTTGCAAAATTTATAATAAAAATTAATTAATTAAATAAAAATTATTTAATAAAGAATTGTTTATTAAAAAACTAAACATACATTTAAATAAATAAAATAACAAGGATGAGGTGTATGTATTTTGGTCTTATAATAAACAACACAACCGCTAGATAAACTTTAATTTTTAAATGCGATATGTTTTATTGAGTGGTTATAAATATAATGAAATCGAATGTAATATTATTCCATTATTTAGGAGGGAGATTTATAATAGAATGAAATGAAATATGATAAAAATAGATAGTTTCATTTTACATCGTAAGTTACTTATAATTTAGGAGATTAAGATGAACTGTAAAATGATAAATAATATTTTATTATATTATATTATAAACCTTTTTTTCAAATAATATTTTACTATATTATATTATAAACTCTTATATTTTTTTCAAATAACAATTTTCTAATATTTTATTTCTTTATATTCTATTTCATTCTATTAAGCCAAACTTACCTTTAAGTTTATGTTTGTCATCCTTCACATAACTCAGAGATATGTTTTTTTGATGCATTGTAAACAATAAATTGCACAAAATGTTTTGTACATGAATCTTTGAGGCATACCTCGATCCTCTGTATAGTCCCAAAATCTACATCAATTTCATCCGCTTCCCCGATACATCCAAAGCAGTATTACCCATATTCCCCAATACAACCGAAAGATTACATGAGAGTTACCACTACCTCCGATGCATAAGCCTAAGTATACATCCATAAGTAAGGATACTCCCAGTTCCCCAATACACGTGAACAGAGGCTAAAAACCAAAAATACATCAATCTAGACAAACTCTATATCCCCCAATACATCCAAAAAGAGGCTATAATCAAATTACATCAAGTTCCCTCATACTAAGTTATCTTAAGGCCACATTCTAGCACAATATCTTCATTTTCTAGTTTGCGAGGGTCTCTCCCCTCTTGGTCTCTTTGATCCTTCGGCAGTACACTTTTCCTTCACTTCGTTATTTGCTTCCACATTGGCTTGCACATTATCACCTTTAATCATTCCTCTGATTCTTTAAGCCTCCATCCTCATTGACTTCACCTTTGTCCAATGAGTTGCCATCTGTTGTGCCTCCCTTTGTTGTAGGTTCCTTCGGCTGCTCCTTATTGAATCTCCTAATGGTTTTTGCAATCAAAAGGGTTATACCCGAATTGCTTACAATGCTTGCAATAACTTGGGAAAGTCTCAAATATCACCATTTGAGTGTATCTACGACCCCCTGGCATCTTGACATTGAAACTAGTCACAGGCTTTTTTGCTACATCCACTTCAACCAAAATTCTTGCATACCCTATTCTTGATTTCTGACTTGTTTTCTTATCCGTGCAAATTGGCTTGCCAACTCGGGATCCTAGCTTGGACAACCCTTTTTCATTCCACAACTCCAAAGGCACATTCGGAAATTTCAACCAAATTGGCGCTTCCATGAAATCTTGGTAATTAAAGGAAAAACCTTGAGTCAGTTTTTTCAGCAGCAAGGTTTTCCCATATAAAACGTATGGCCCCCCTGCCAACACATTCTGCTGATCTTCTTCTGTATCAAATTGGAAAACTATCCAACCATGATCATGCGGCAGTATCCTACACTGCACTCTCCATTTTGCAATCAACCCTTTCAGTGCTTTCATTCCCGGGAATCTCTCTGTAAAGCATCCTACAAGGCAAAAACCCCATGCTTGTTCGATTGGTATGATGTCCTCATCCTCCATAGTTACTTCATCATCAACCCGTAGATAGTCCAACTGCATCACTTTATTCAACTGTCGGTTATTTCTGAATAGGCTGGCATACGAAGCCTTGTTTCTTCCTTCTTCAATATCAGCGCAAACTGGAGTTGGCATTTCGTTAAACACCTTCTGTGCGGGCTCATCCTCCTCTGAACCAACAGAATCTGTTGAGTCTACACACTCCACTGAATTTGGTTTAGGCATTCTGTCGAGCATCTGGGGGGTGGGTTCCTCTTCTCCTGATTCCGAAGCTTCTGTGGTTTCAGTGCCACCCTCATTTTCACCCTCTGTAACCTCATCAGCTGTGGATGCATCCTCATCCACCAGCTCTTCAGTACACAATCCCCCAGTACTCACATTACTAATCAAATTCTGTAACTTACCTTCCTTGTGCCCAATACCTGAAGGCTCTGGTCTTTCACGCCTTTCCCTGTTCTTCGTAACCTGTGACCCTCGTCTGGCCCCTTCCCTTTCCATATGCCTACCTTGCGTTATATCTTTTCTTACCCCTGCGCTGCTTGTTCGTTCAGCCAAAATGCGAGACAAAAGACTTCTTAAAGGAACTACAATGCTTCCTTACCTTGTCGTCTCTGTTCTAAATTCTAAGAGCGAATTTTCTCATCCGACAACGTATTGGCAGCTGATTTGACATAAAGCTGTCAGATTCCCATACCGGGGGGGAGAGAGAGGATAATAAGCCGAAAGGGCTATAACTTACGAACTCGGTCGTCTTTCAAAGCATACCTTTCTCGGCCTTTTGGCTAAGATCAAGTGTAGTATCTGTTCTTATCAGTTTAATATCTGATACGTGGGTCATTGACCCACATGATATTAAATTAATTTTTATAGGGGAAGGTTCAACCCAATAGCTTGCTATTGTGAGCCTTGAGCGTCGCCCATGCGTTGCACTACTGCAAGGGCCTGGCGCACCCCTCCATATCTGATATCTAAAAGCTTAATATTTGAGGCCTTAAAAAAAATAAATCTTGGCCTTTTGTACTTGTGGGCTTAAGCAAGTTTTAGGAGTTAAGCATCGTTCGAGAGCTGGGAAAGTCTTCATGAATTGTTAGATTTGGTTTTTGGTTGATCACAAGCTCCATTTCATCGCCAATTTCTTGAAGGTTAATGTAAGCTTGGTTTTCTACTTCCCAGTTTCTTCTATGACCATAAAGAGACCAACTTTCAGTCTCAGGCCAACCATAACCCACTCCATTTTGGAGACTCTTTTGAAGAGATGCCGTATTTACAAACAATTCAAACAAATCCTTTCGCAAATGATTCTTACTGGGTTCATTAATGACACGTTTGCTGCAAGCAGGCTTCTGAAGTTCTCAACCGACTCGCCTTTCATTCACGTCAACTATTCCCAGAAAATCTTCACTCATATTGAGTACCCAAATGGCTTTATTTATAATACCATGATGAGAGCTTACCTACAAACGACCAACCCGGAAAGGGTTATGTCTGTATATAAGTTTATGCTACAAAACTACGATGAACCTGATAATTTTTCCTACCCCATTTTGCTGCAGTCTTGCTCTTTGAGATTAGCGGAGTTTGAAGGTAAGTTGATTCAGGTTCATGTTCTTAAAATGGGTTTTGGTATAGACGTGTATATAAACAACACTTTGATAACTATGTACGCTGTCTGTGGGAACTTAAGTGATGCTCGTAGGGTGTTTGACGAAAGTCCTGTTCTAGACTCGGTTTCTTGGAATTCTATACTGGCAGGGTATGTTTCTTCGGGGAATATTGAGGAGGCTAAGTACATATATGACAGGATGCCGGAAAGGAATATAATCGCTTCAAATTCAATGATTGTTTTGTTTGGTAGGAAAGGTAATGTTGTGGAGGCACTTAGGTTGTTTAATGAGATGGCTGAGAAAGATTTGGTATCATGGAGCGCCTTAATATCTTGTTATGAGAAAAATGACATGCACGAGGAGGCTTTGGCTATCTTCAAGGCAATGAATGCTAACAAAGTTATGGTAGATGAGGTTGTGGTGATTAGTGTTCTCTCTGCATGTTGTCATTTGGCGGTAGTAAAGACAGGGAAATCGATACATGGTTTAGTTTTGAAAATTGGGCTTGATTCTTATATTAACCTTCAAAATGCCCTGATTCACATGTATTCAAGTGGTCGGGAACTGATGGATGCACAAAAGTTGTTCAATGATGGATGCTGCTTGGACCACATATCTTGGAATTCTATGATCAATGGGTACGTAACGTGTGGAGAAATTGAAAAGGCCAAGGCTTTATTTGATTCAATGCCCGAGAAGGATATAGTTTCGTGGACTGTTATGATATCAGGCTATGTTCAAAATGAAAGATTTGATGAGAGTTTGACATTGTTCCAGAAAATGCAGCTTGATGGAATCAGACCTGATGAAACAACATTGGTTAGTGTGCTATCTGCCTGCACCCACTTGTCTGCCCTTGACCAGGGGAGATGGATTCATGCTTATATAAAGAGGAATAGCATAAATATTAATGTCATCCTAGGCACCACCCTGATTGATATGTACATGAAGTTTGGGTTCGTTGAAAGTGCTTTGGAAATTTTCCATGCGATGAAAGAAAGAGGGGTTTCTACTTGGAATGCTCTCATTCTTGGTTTGGCATTGAATGGCTTAGAGAACGAGTCACTTAATAGGTTTTCAGAGATGCACGAGAGTGGTGTGGTTCCTAACGAAATAACCTTTATTGCAGTTCTTGGGGCTTGTAGACACATGGGTTTGGTAGATGATGGACGTAACTATTTTAATTCCATGATTAATGAGCATAGGATAGAACCTAATGTTAAGCATTATGGATGCATGGTTGATCTTCTAGGACGTGCAGGTATGTTGAAAGAGGCAGAGGACCTCATTAAGGAAATGCCTATGCCTCCAGATGTTTCAACTTGGGGTGCGTTGCTTGGGGCTTGCAAGAAATATGGGGACAATGAAATGGGAGAGAGGGTGGGAAGAAGGCTTATCGAACTTCAGCCTGATCATGAAGGGTTTCATGTATTATTATCCAATATATATGCTTCAAAAGGTAACTGGAATGACGTTATTGAGCTTAGGGGGGTAATGATGGAACAAGGGGTGGTCAAGACCCCTGGTTGTAGCATGATTGAAGCAAATGGAACAGTTCATGAGTTTCTTGCTGGAGATAAATCACATCCCCAGATTGAAGCAATTGAGCATAAGCTAGATGAAATAGCCTATAAACTAAAGATGGACGGATATGCACCCAACACACATGAGGTACACCTCGACATTGATGAAGAAGAGAAGGAAACCAATTTGTTTAGGCATAGTGAGAAACTCGCAATTGCATTTGGGCTTATCACAATTAATCCTTCTGCCCCTATAAGGATAATGAAGAACTTGCGCATATGTAATGATTGTCATACTGCAGCGAAGTTAATATCTCGATCTTTTGATCGTGAAATTGTGGTCAGAGATAGGCACCGATTTCACCACTTCAAGCAGGGTTCCTGCTCGTGCATGGATTACTGGTAGTAAAAATTTGTAATATGTTGCAGAATGAGGAAACTGCTGTCATATTTCCCTAGGTATGACAGCAAGAATGCATTTCATTTTATCAAAGGTTTGCTGGCCTACAGGAGCAATGCTTTTGAGGAGACAAGAGCCTCGGGTTGATGACAACCTCACTGTCTAATGTGAAGGAAGCCAAATTTGATGATTGGTTCCTGACTCAATTCTGAGGACTAGTTCCAATCGTAGAGTTATGTGGTAGAAAATCTCTGCAGAATTGATTGATATTAAGAAGTATCATTGACACAGTCTGACCAAAATAGAATTCTTGTTCTGTGAAATGTAGTGCCTATGTTGCTGTGTTCTACTGACTATAAAGGGTGCAAAGTCTGATGTTTGGATCTAGAGATATCGTTGCAAAATAACTCGCGTACTACATTTTGGATGGGAGTGAGATTGTTCAGATGACTCAGCAGAGAATGCTGTCATGATTCATGTATCAACTAAAGAGGTTTGTCAATCTGTACAAACCCGAAACATACATTTTTAGGATCATGTTTCCTTGGGAAGTTTAATCACAATAGTTAATGCAAACTGAAGGCATGTATGAGATAGCTTTTGTTGGGAATTTAGACCTCCCGAACCCACACCCAAGGATATTTAATAGACAAAAATATCAGAAAATAACAACACAGGAGAATTTACGTGGAAACTCCC
>JANSVA010442352.1:0-17656 GCA_025504915.1 Erythroxylum reticulatum | reverse complement strand
TCAACATAATAATTAACTCCACAAACTTTCATAAAGATCTTATAATTTATGTAAATCATACTTATTCATCAAGAAAAGTATTTTTAGGAGCCAACAATATCTACTTTGATGAGATAATTAAAGGGTTTGATTTCTCACAAAATCCAGATGAACCCTATGTGTATAAGAAGGTCGATGGAAGTGCAATCGTTTTCCTTATGCTATATATAGATGACATATTATTACTAGAAAATGATGTCTCTATGCTACAATCTGTAAAGATTTGGTTGTCCAAACAATTTGCCGTGAAAGATCTTGGTGAAGTAACCTACATCCTTGGGATAAAGATCTATAAAGATAGATCGAAAAGGTTTCTTGGTCTTTAACAATTAACGTACATAGACAAGATGCTAAAAAGGTTTAGCTTGGTGCAATCCAAGAGACGGTATCTTCACATGACTCATGGGATAACACTCTCGAAATCTATGTTTCCTAAGACATAAGATGAGAGCACACGCATGAATATGATCCTGTATGCAACTGTAGTAGGATCTATCATGTACGCTATGCTATGTACGAGACCCGACGTATCATATGATCTAAGTGTTACAAGCAGATACCAATCAGATTCTGGTGAGAGTTACTAGATGGCTATCAAGAACATCCTAAAGTACTTGCGAAAGACTAAGGATGTTTTCTTGATATATGGAGATGGAAATCTAAAAGTGAGCAGTCATACAGATGCCAGTTTTCAATATGATAAGATGATTCCAAATCCCAATCAATTTATATATTCACACTGAACGATGGGGCGGTCAATTAGAAAAGTTCCTAACAAGAGACAATTGTTGATTCAACAACTGAGGCATAGTACATTGCTGCTTTAGATGTAGCAAAGGAAGCAGTTTGGATAAAGAAGTTCATTACTAAACTTGGTGTGTTCCTAACTGTGATAGGCCCATACAATTGTATTGTGACAACAATAGGGCAATTGCGCAAGTAAAGGAACCAAGGTCTCATCAACGGTCCAAAAACGTGCTCCGCAAATATCATCTGATTAAGGATATTATTGGTCAAGGTGATGTACAGATAGAGAGAATTCCCACCTAGCATAATATTGTTGATCCGTTGACGAAGCCATTCTCATAGAATAGCTTTAATTCTCATGTACTCGCCTATGGTATTAGATACCAAGGCGATTGGCTTTAGGTCAAGTGGGAGATTTGTTAGAGTATTGCCCTAAAGGCAATCAGCTTTAGCGTATTTTGTACAAAGTTATATACAGACTTTATTTTCAATAATAAAGAAAGGCATATTTCATTAATTTGGTGTTCATTATTTATAAATTGATATTGATCTATCAACAAATTAATGAAATCCATGATATATGATAGAGAATGAAGGATATCATGATGTGATCATACTACTGAGATTCCTATCGTGTGCAATTATATCAGTATCTAAATCATCCCTAGTCATTGGATTAATGAGACTGGACATCGTTAATCCGGATAAATTAACATATGTCAAACTCTTTGATTTGATCAAGAACTGGATCTCAAAAATTATAAACATGAGATGTTTAGAGTTGACATTTGGATGCTTACTAGAGGTAGTAGTATATTGGATGACCTACCATGAGATCATCACATGGATGCCCTATTCTAATGTCAGTGATAATCTTATCATAACAATGGTGCAAGTATTCTTAGACTTGAGGTACTCAAGGATATCTTGGATATTGATTCTATGCTTTGACTCTATTCCTTGTTGCCTTCCAGAGGGCACTCATAGGGTGGTGATTAGGTACAACTTGAGGTATTCGAAGGTAATTAAGTAGCCAATAGAGGATTCACCACTTCCTTGATAGAAGAAGATGATACCCACAGACTCTTATCAGGGTCATTACTTGGAAATCTCTGGCCGGAGTACATGTTTCATGAAGAATGTTTTCATTGACATATAGAGTAATGAGTCCCAGGATAAGAACTGATATCACTTAGACTAGATTTGACGTAGTCAGTCTAGTGAGGGTTGACAATTTGCCCATACTCATAACCAAGTAGGGTATAGCATGATGAAAGGACGAACTATACAGCAATTATCTATAGGAGGGTTCGTGAGATGGTTCGTGATGAGCATATGTTCATTGGTCAAACCATTTACTTTCTAGTCAAGTGGGGGTCATGATGTGTTGCTAGATGCCTCTTATGATTTGCTTGGATTAAATGTTAATCCAAATGACCAACATAACTAGAAACCTATTGAGTCATATGCATAAGAGTGACTCAGAGGATTCATAAAATGGTTTTGGATAGAGATCCATTATATGGAAAGCAATAGAACCAATTGGATCCTAATGAGATTGGGATATGTCCCGATGAGATCACAATATTGATATTGCTAAAACAGGTCTTCTGTGTTTTCTCACACTCGAAACCTAATAAGATCGACCCTAGTGTGACTGGACTACCTCAGCATTTATGTATATAGTATATATAAAGGTGTGTGCAACGTAGAAGATGAGAGCCTTCTTTCATAAGTTGCGTTTATTGTCTTTAAATGGTAAGAGACAAAAAAACAAAAAGCTAGAAAGGAAGGATGATGATAGTGAGATAAGTGTTTTTAACAAGTTTAGAAACAATCTTTCAAGCCACTCTTCTAAGCTTTATCATCTTCGTCTTCTCCTTCATATTGCTCTCCATATAACAAAGAAGAGAGCTAGCACTTTTTCCTTTGTTCTAGACATTTTTGGATCAAAAATTTTAATTTGGTTAGTTTCTCTGATCTCTACATATATGCCATTGGAGATGGTTTGTTTTGATCATTATGGTTTGCGACAACCCGACGTGTAGAAGATCAAAAAACGAAAGAGACTACATACAAGGTACATTGTTATTATATGAATGATTGATTTATGTAAATGCCACGAATTATTATATATATATATATATATATACGTTAGGAACATGTATGTGAATTAAGAACATTCAGCTAGGTTTTATGGTATTTCCTTGTATAGGCACATAGATCCTGGACTTCAGGAAAGTCCTGGAACAATTTTTTTGTGTTTTCCACACCACATATATATGATGCATGCATCGGGATTTTCCTACATAAAGAAGAAGAAAACCTAGGTTTTTTGCAAGGCAAAAGGAGAATAACCATAGCACAAAACCAAGAAAAGATCAAGGGAATTATATGGTTAAACAGTTACAAAATTAAAGGCTCCAGGTCTAGGTTCAATGAATCTAAAAAGATAATCATACCAGTCCACAACTCGTGGGTTGTGCCTAACCTGGCCCACTCAAATTGAACCGAACGAGTGGTGCATGCATGTGAGATGAGTGCTCTGTGTAGCTCCAACACTCCACTAAAAAACCCAAACCAAACATCTCAAATAAGTACGAAAAACAACAACAATATAAAGAAGTGTAAATCCCCTTATTCAACTAATATAGGACAAGAAAATGTCAATGGAAGAAGAAGAAACAACCAATAAAGAGAAGGGCATAGAAGCTGTCATTATTCCAACAATCTCCCACTAATGACAAGCTAAATAGAAAAAGTTCTTTAAGCAAAAGGAAAGGTTAATCTCTGTTGATTGAATTAACACATAGTGAAGTGATGCAACAACCAAGTTCAATTAGTGAATGTAGATCTTGAACTAAGAGAACTTTAGTTAAGAACCCCACAACACATAACATACGTCATAGGGATAAATAATGATCGAAAATTTCACTTAATGAGCTTAAGCCCCATCCCCCTCAACATTTCAAGAACTAATCTCCTTAATAATCCTTTAGTTAAAAGATTTGCTAAATTCCTTTCGGATCTTACAAATCTAAGGAGATAATACCATTCTTGAGTAGTTGCTTCACCACTCTATGTCTTAGAAGGATGTGTTGCCTTTTACCATTTTACACATTGTTTTTAGCAACTTTAATTACAGCCTGAGAGTCATAATGCAGTGGAACAAGTGTACACAGTTTACCCCATTTAGGTACATCCATTAATAGATTTTAAAGCCAATCTTCTTTTTGACCTGCCAACTCAAGAGCAATAAACTTATATTCAATGGTGGAACATGCTATACAAGTCTGTTTTGCAGACTTATAGGAAATAGCTCCTCCACCCAAAGTAAATATATAACCACTAGTTGAACTAACTTCATCATTGTCAGATACCCAATTAGCGTCACGATATCCTTCAAGCACAACACGAAACTTGCTAAAATGTAAACAATAGTTTATAGTGCCTTTCAAATACTTAAGTAATCAATGAAGTGCATTCCAATGTTCATTACTAGGATTATATATATACTGACTTAAACATGAAATAGCATAAGCAATATTAGTTCTAGTATAGTTCATAAGAAACATTACACTACCAATAATCTTGGCATAATCACTTTGTGATACACTATCACCTTTGCTTTTCATGAGATGAACATTAGAATAATAAGGATTTCTTACAGGTGTAACATCAAAATAATTAAATTTATGCAATACCTTTTCAAAGTAATGAAACTGACATAAAGAAATCCATTCTTTGTTTAGAAATTTTAATTCCAAGAATCACATCGGCTTCTCCTAAATCTTTCACATCAATGGAGAAGACAGAAATTTCTTAGTCTCATTAACCACATTAATAGTAGCACCAAAAATCAACATGTTATCCACATAAAGACATATAAATACACATTTTGATCCTACCATTTTGGAATAAACATAAAAATTAGAAGCATTAACAATAAAATCGTTTTGAGTTAGGGTGATATTGAATTTCTCATACTACTATTTTGGAGCTTGCTTAAGACCATACAATGACTTCTTAAGTCTACAAACCTTGTTTTCTTGACCAAGTACATCAAAGCCTTCAGGTTGCTTTGTATATATTTCTTCCTCTAAATCCCCATTCAAAAAGGTCGTTTTTACATCCATTTGATGCATAACTAAATCATGGATGGCAGCTAGGGCTATTAAAGTACGAACAGTAGTAATCTTAGTCACAGGTGAATAGGTATCAAAGTAGTCAATCCCCTTTTTCTGGTTAAAACCTATCACCACAATCCTTGCCTTAAACCTTTCAATGGAGCCATCATGCCTAAATTTCCTTCTAAACATCCACTTACCACTAATGAGTGTACATCTATTAGGTAAGTTAGTAAGATACCATATACAATTAGCATAAAGGGATTCTAATTCACTATTTATGGCCTCATTCCAAAAAGCAACATCTATGGACATTACTGCTTCTTTATAGGTCTTAAGGTCATCATCTAAAAGAAATACTGACATAAGAGCCTCAGTTATGACATCAAAGTTCTCAATCTCAACTAGGAAAGTCATAATAAAATTTGACCCAAAACTAGTTTCAGTTGCACGCCTCTTACTCCTAAGTTCAACATCTGGCTCATTATTAACAGAAGCAGTAGCTTGAACAATATCATCATGCACAAAAATATGATCATCATTTACAATTTCATAATTAAATGGCAAACTCACATACTCATTTTTCTTGTAAGGAAAAACATGCTCAAAAAATTCAGCATCTCTTGATTTAGAAATAAAATTATCACTCAAATATATGAACCTATAAGTTGCACTGTTTTGAACATAACCAACAAAAACAGCATCAAAGTTTTAGGCCCAATATTAGTTCTCTTGAAGTCAGGTAAACCATCCTTATCTAATCACCCCCACATTTTCAGAAATTTCAAATTAAGGCCAAATCCTTTCCACAACCCGTAAGGAGTTTTATCTAACTTCTTATATGGTACTCTATTGAGAATGAAGCACGCAGAGAGTACAACCTCTTCCCACAAATTATCAAGAAAATCGAAACTTATCAATATAGCATTCATCATCTCTTTAAGGGTTCTATTTTTTCTTTCCGCTATACTGTTTTGTTGGGGAGTGATAGGTGAACTAAGCTTAAGTATTATACCATTCTGCTCACCGGAACTTTTAAGAAAATTTGTGTTATACTCACCACCTCTATTTGACCTTACTCTCTTGATTTTTTTGTCAAATTGGCTTTCCACCTCTGCTTTGAATTTCAAAACTTGTCCTCAGCCTCATCTTTAGTTTTTAGAAGGTAATCCTTAGTGTACCTTGAAAAGTCATCCACAAAACACATAATACTTTTTACCTCCTTTGTTCATGATATTCTTGAAATCTGCTAAGTCCGAGTCAATATGCTCTAAAAGTTCTGTCTTTCTACTTGTGATAGACTTAAAAGGTTTCTTAGTATGCTTGGTCTTAACACAGATGTGACATTTAGAGAATTCATTGGTGTTTATTGCAGGTATTAGTTCCATTTCTCTAAGTCTTTTAATCGAGGCAATGTTTACGTGTCTTAGTCTACCATGCCATAAATTGGCAGACTCAACAATATAAGCAAAAGCAAAGGTACTACCATTCACTAATTCAGATTCAACATTAAGTATGAAAAGACCCCCTGTAAGATATCCCTTTCCTACAAACTCCCCATTACGAGAGAGTATAACCTTATTAGATTCAAACACAAGTTTCAACCCAGCCTTATTTAGTAACGAACCAAAAACTAAATTACTACTCAAAATAGGAAAATATAAAACATTATTTAAAGATAAAGTTTTGCCAGATGTCAGCTTGAGTAAAATCTTTTCTTTACTGACCCTAGTAGTACTAGAATTGCACATGTAGACACATTCACCATCAGCAGCCTCTTGGAAATCACGAAATAGGTTTTTATTAGCTCACAAATGTCTTGAGTATCGTATATCAAGCACCCAATCAGCCTTGTTAGCCACCAGATTAGCCTTAGTAACAGCAACCGCAATGATATCATTGTTTTGAGCTAGGTTAGCTTGTAGAATAGGCTATTTCTAGACAAGCTTTTGTATACCTTAACGTTGAAAGCATTGATAGGCTTTATGACCAAGTTTACCAGACACAAAGCACACACCTTTGGACTTCTAAATTTTGGAGTCCATTTTGTTAAAATGCTACTTTTTTCCACGACTAGGCTTCTTCTTGTTCTTCTCCTTAAATATATCGTTAGGCATATTAACAACAGATTTAACAAGGTTAGCATTAGTGTAATTAATAGAAAGATTATCAAGCTTATCTTTAAACCGATTGGCTTCTTCAGCATATGGCTGATTAACTTTTAAAAAGTCAAGTCTTTCTTTTTGTGATTGAGTTGGTTACGGTAGTCATTCCAGGAAGGGAGAAATTTCTCCAATAGCACGTTGGCTTAAAGTGATTCATATATCTTCATACCTTCACTAAGTATGTTATCAACCATGTTCTCTTATTCGTGCACTTGTTCCATAATTAATTTGTCATTGACCATATAAAACTACAGCCACATGCTGAAAACATATTTTTCTTCCCAATGTCATTAGCCTCATACTTCTTATTAAGAGCATTCCATATTGATTTGGCAGACTTATTGGTGTAAAAAAGATAGAACAAAACAATAGACATACGACTCAACATATGCCTACGAACCAATTTATTGTCTTTCTCATACTTTTTTCAACTCTTTGGTTTCATCGATGATCAGAATTACAAGAGCAGCTGAAGAATCACCGTTTGGAAGAGCAGGCAGAGTGACGGTGATAGCTGGTGGATCGTTGAACAACAGGTAATCAACCTTTAATTGTTCAAAAAATATAAGGAGCCTTAGAGACCAACGTTTGTAATTGGTTTCGTCAAGTGATTCGAGTTTGGATAAATCGGGAGAGATTTTGTTAGATTGACAGATGCACTGGCGGCCATTGATCTGGACATAATTCTCTTTCAAATTGATGGAAGAAATAAAAAGACATATCAATAAAACAATAGTTTCCCTACAACCAAAGCCACTACCTTGAAAGCGATTTCAATGGACGTCAGTACAATCTAGATGTCGATCGCTCCCCAAGGTTGACACAACAAACCCTTGCATACGTGCACTTGTGGACAAGAGAATGGAAGGCATACAACAGTTGCTCAAAGAGGAAGAGGAACACACGAGAAAACAAAACGAGAGTCTGGAGTGATAGACATTTTTTAGAAGTTACAAAGAAGAAGAAAGCCTCAGTTTTTTTGTAAGGCAAAAGGAGAATAACCATATCACAAAACCAGGAGAAGATCAAGGGAATTGTAACGTTGAACAGTTACAAAATTAAAGGGTCCTGGTCTAGGTTCAATGAATCTAAAAAGATACTTATATCAGTTCATAACCCACGGGCCCGGCCCAGTTTAAACCACAAGAACTGGACTGAGTAAGCATCGCGCGCATGTGAGATGAGTGGCATGTCCAACTCCAACACTCCTCCAAAACACCCAAGCCGAACAACTCAAACAAGTATAAAAAACAACAACAATATAAAGAAGTGTAAGTCCCCTTATTCAACCAATATGGAACAAGCAAATGTCAATGGAAGAAGAAGAAATAACCAATAAAGAGAAGGGATATAGAAGATGTCATTATTCCAACATTACATAGTTATGTTTCATTAAAAAAACTCCTAATTCATGTTTATTTATTACAAAATATTGTTAGATTAGAAATAATATAAGGAGAATCTAAGTTCATTTTATTATAAAAGAGATTGAGTTAAAATCAATTAATATTAAATTATTGTTATCTTACTATTTCATGAGAAAAGGAATATTTATTTATGTATGTTTAATATTCTTTGACATTACAAAAGAAATAATCAATTGATTATCTTTTTATCTCTTCAGTTTGTTTTTAGTAATTTGATACATATTACACTTTATCTTAATGTTAAATACTTATTATATATATTTTTCAATAATAACCTCATTCGTGACAAAGAAATATTACTACAATAGATAGAAAATTATTTGCCTATTAATAAAATTAAAATTAATTAGTTAAAAATTTTAATTGTTAGATAACTTTAACTATTTTGGTCGATACTAAACTTATGGATTTTTTAATTATAAATATTTGAAGAAAGTATTATATGAAAACATTACATGTATATAGAAGAGAATTTAGATATATCAAATATTTTTAATTCTTAATGTTCAATAATTTCAAGTATGCATATGAGATATATTTACAGTGAAAAAAATATTAATTAAAGTGTGATATAAAATTATTAGTATGTATTTATAAGAAAGTTGCCATTTTTATTAATTTATATGTGTTTATGGAAGGTGGTTATAACAATTTTCCAAGTAAATTTAATGTGAAAAGTGAAGTTGACTTTATAATTAAAAACTTTTTATTATAATAACTAAAATATAACATATCACTAGAAAAATTAACATCTATTTATACAAAAAAAAGTTATTAAATTTCAAATATTATCGTCATGTACTTTAAAAATTGATATAATTATTGTTATTATAAAAAGTGTATTTAAAATTTTAAAATAAGTCCTTTTAATTTATAATAAAAATTTCATCAAAATTATACACTGTAAATAATAATTATACATATTTTTTAATTTCGGTACATCTCTAAATACTACTTACATTTTACAACTAAAGAATAAATAAAAACTTATTTACATTTCTATGAAAAAAAGTAGAAATTTTAAATTAATATTTTTCTTGATATTATATTTATTATGCGAAGATTATTTGGTAGTTTTTATTTTTATTGATTACCTATTATTAAATAATAATTGATTAATTCATTTTCTTTTAATTTTTATAAAGAATGCTCCAAAATAAGTTGATAATAAGTTTGAAAAAGATATTTATAATTTATCAAATATGCATATTAATATATATAATTTAAAAATAGAAGTTTTAAATTTTAATATTTTATTTTATTTTATTTATATTTAATGTATTAAATAACTAGTTTCCTATAATATTTAATTAAAATTATTAAAATAAATTAAGTTTTATTATCAAAATAATTCACAACCGCTATATATAAAATTATTTTTAACTTTAACTATGTTCAATTATTTTTAACTTTCTTTACAAAGTAGATAATATTTTACCCCTAATTAATTTTTTATTTAGTAATTTAAAATTCTCACGAAATATTATAAAACTAAAATTTGATTATTCAAAAATGTTATATTTAATTACTAATTTGATATAAATTCTTAAAAATAAATTAATAATAAACTAATATATATAAAGGCATATATATTAAATAAAAATATTATATACCTATATTTGTAAAATAATTATGATTTATCATATAATAAATTTTATCAATTTACATAAAATATAATTATTTAAATCAAATTAAAAATAGGTTTAAAACGCATGTTTAACTCTCATTTTTTAAATATTGAAGTCACTTCATAAGACCTTTTTTTTTACAGAGGGAAACAAAACCGAAAAGGTCTAATTAGCGCAAAGTTCTAGGGTATAAAGCTCCTTGCTTGTCTCGTTGGATCAGATCCACTATTGACAATGGTGGCTTCTGAAGGTAATGTATGCCTGGACTAGCTCAGACTGCGAGTGCGGCTAGGTTGTCTGCCCATTGGTTCCCTTCACGATGCACGTGTTGCACCTGCACTTCCCAATCTCATTAGATGAGTCCATGGATACTTGCCAACAAAAATATATTCTCAGATAAGTCTATACTAGAAGATGATAGGATATTAATGACTTCTAGAGAATTCACTTCGACAATGACTCAACGGTACCCTAGCAACCAAGCCAAGGTTAGGCCCGAGTGGACTCCCCAAAGTTCGGCAACTAACAGCGATCCTTATCCAATGTGCTGTATAAATCCACCGCACCACTACCCGTACCAGTTTCGAATTACACCCCTAGCAGTAGCGATGGACGACTCTTGTTTAATTGCTCCATCTGTGTTTAGTTTGACCCAATCTTCCAACGGTTTGATCGACCTAACTAGACTACCCACTGATAAATCCTGTGTTGGATACATACATTTTTCCACTGCCCTAACCCTTACTATCCACTCCACATACTCCATAACTGCTCGTTGACCTTCTTCTGGCCAAACAAAGTCAGCTTCAAAGAGACTTTTGTTACGCCAATACCATAATGTCTAGCAAGCGACTACAAAAATGGTAGCCCATTCCCCTTGCATCACTTAGGTGTGTTTCATGAGGATTGATTTCACCCAATCTACCACATCCTGTTGAAAGAAGGATGTATCGACCACCCCCGAGTGGAAGTTACACTAGAAAACTTGAACTCTCGGATAGTCACGGATGACATATAGTGTGGACTCTTCTTATCCACATATGTGACAACTGCTATCCGCAATCATATGACGTGCCATTCGTTGTTGGTTGATCAGGAGCTTGTTCTTGCTCAACAACCAGAGGAAAGCCCAGATCCACTGGGGCACACCCATTTTCAAATTAGTTTCCAAAGGCTAGCATTCTCATCCATCTCCCATCGATTAAGTCGTAGGTTGACGTCACTATGAATCGTCCATTCTCAATTTGACCCCACCTTATAGTATCCTCCACTGTTTCGTCTGCATTAGGGGTTATTTCTGCAATATCCATACAAACTGAGAAAGGGAGGTACTATTGGAACAAGTTCCATTTCCAATTACCAGCTTCATTTTTGAAGTCCGCTACTTTGGCCTAGAGCACGTTATCGAGTATTGGAGACGTCGCTACAAAGATGAGCGAGCCCCATTCTTTTGCCTAATTATCCAGTCAGAAGGAAATTTGCCTACCATTGCCCAGCCTTCATTTCAACCCTTGGCGTACAAATTGCCAAGTCGTTGGAATTCCTTTCCAAAAGCATGAAGCTCCACTCCTATCTAGTGTATAAGGGACATGGTAGGGTGCCATAAGGTATTTTGCCCTAACTATCCTGACCTATAGCTCTGAAGGTTAGGTAATCAAATCCCAGCCTAACTTTGTTAGAAAAGCATCGTTGGAAGACCTTAAACTCTTAATGCCTAGACCTCCTACCTTTTTGGGCTAGCAGATTGCCTCCCAGTTCACTAGGTGTATTTTCCTCTACTTTCTCCTGGAGCCCCAGATAAAATTACACATGATTTTCTCCAGGTCTGCAGTCTCACTATTTGCATCGTGTAATTAGGGAGGGTCAAAATCACGAATTGAGTTAAGGTGACTCATCCCGTTAAAGACAATTGCCTGGCACGCCACCCTGATAGTTTCTTTTAGGCGTTATCTAGGATATGTTGATAGGTGTGTCGCGTGGTACGCTCATGTATCAATGGTACTCCTAGATATTTACCTAGATTATTCGTGCTATTGATGCCCAGGCTTTGACTGATTCGGTTTACAGATTTGGGAGAGATGTTATTGGAAAAGAAGATCCTAGTCTTATCCAAGAAAATTTTTTCCCCAAAAGCCTTACAAAACTCCTTCAGAGTCCTTGCAATTACTTACGTCTGGGACTCTGTAGCTTTAACGAACAGAACCAGGTCATCGGCAAAGAAAAGGTGGGAGATAAGGGGCCTTGTGGGGCTCAGTTTTAGCGGTTTCCATTGCCCTTGTCCTATTTTTCTCGAAATAAGCTGGCCTAGCCTTTCCATGCATAAGACAAAGAGATAAGGGGAGAGTGGGTCACCATGTATAATACCTCAAGATGGCCTAAATGGATCTAAAGTTGTACCCTGCTAAGCCACCTACATAGTCACGTCCATCACACACTGCATAATGACCTATAATAGATGTTCCGGTAATCTTATATCCTCTAATGTTTCTTGAATGAATTCCATCGAAGTCGATCGTAGGCTTTTTCCAGGTCTACTTTGATCGTAAAATACCACTTCTTCCCTTGCTTTTTTGCATCGAGTGAATGACTTCCTGAACAATGATAATATTGTCAGTAATCTGGTGGCTCGGAATAAAACTGCATTGATTCTCCTTCACTAGGTGGTTTAGGTAAGTTTTCAACTGATTAACAATGACATTGGAGATGATCTTATAAATCACGTTGCAGAGACTAATCAGACGAAACTGGGCGATACTGATCGGGGAGGGGGTTTTGGGGATTAAGACTAGGAGGGTGTGATTTAACTCCTTATCCCAACGTTCCATCCTGAAAACTTCCTGAATGTACTCTACGACTTTAGGGCCGACCCGTTCCCATTGCTTTGAAAAAATAAGGTGTTGAACCCATCTAACCCCTGGGATCTTATTCAAATTTATGCCAAACATTGCAGTCTTAATGTCAATGTGGTGGATGGGTTGGGTTAATTCTCAGAGAGTGCTCGCCGAAAGAGGAGGAAAAGCTCTTAAAAGTGTGAGCCGTTGTAAGGGTCCCTCCTCTTTTGTATACAAATCAATAAAGAAGTCTCTGGCTAATCTGCTTAATTGTCCTTGGTTGGATACTGTTTCCCCCTGGGAGTTAATGAGGATCTTTATCTTTAATTTCTTTCTTTTGGAAAGGGTGAGAATGTGGTAGTATTTAGTATTCCTATCACCCTTCGAAATCTATTCACATCTTACTTTCTGGTGCCAATAGATTTCCTCCTCACTTAGAGCTTGCATCAATTCCCCTAGTAACTGTTCCTCCAATTCCAATAGTTAAGCCGAGTTGTCCTCGGTCATGGCTCTTTGGATGCCCAATAACCTTGATAATAGCCTTTTTTCGACTGAAAATGTTCCCAAAATCTGAACAATTCCAGCTTATGAGTTGCTGGGATAATTGGGCTAGCGAGTTACTCAACGTTGCCTCGTCTGGTCTCCAGTACGCTTCTACTATCTCATCAAACTGGGATGAGTTCGCCAAGCATTTTGAAATCTAAAAACTGGGGTGCTTAGATGTCTGAGAGTCAGATGATCAAAGATAATCCATATAGGTCTATAATCTGACCCGAGAAAGGGTAAATGGTGATTAGCCGTTTACGGGAAATTATGAAGCCACTTCGTCGAACCAAAAACTCAATCTAACATAGCCTGGATTACCCTACGACGCCATGTAAGCTTGGAGCCTACGTATCCTAGGTCATAGAGGGTACTTCGTGCACCCAATCTTGGAATTTTTTATTCACTACCCTCGTTGCCTTGGACCCTCCCCTTTTATCTCCTATCTCCATTTTCGCATTAAAATCTTCACCTACGAGCTAGGATCTATGGGTGGATCTACCTACCCAAGCTAACGCCGACCAGAGATAATTTTTAGACAAGACTTGTGGGCTAGCAAAAACAACGGTAAAATCGAACGAGTAAGATCCATACTAGATATTGGCATGAATAAATTGACAGTGAGCTAAAATTATTTCGATGATAAAGCTATCTTTCCATAAAATCCATAACATCCTAAAATACGGACTACTTCGTGGGCCCTATTTTCACTAATATGGGTTTCTAGTAAAATGAGGATTCCCAGTTTATAGTGTCGAAGGTAATTACGCAGTATAATATGGAAACTAGTCCCCCTGCCTCTTGATAGTTCCAAATCAGTATTAACATAAAAATTCAAAAAATTAACCAAGAACTATAACTCCTGTAGGAGGGTTCGTGAGCTCACCTCCCAAGGGTTGCGGTATCTGCACCTAATTACTCTCCATCTAAGACATGGCTTCTGGTATGATGGACTCGCCTGCTATATCAGGAGGATCTGTAGGCAGAACTGCAATAAGCTCCCTACTGTAACTAGGTCCCACCTGATCCTCTATTTCTTCCATAAGTTAGAGCTGCTTCTCAGCTTCCAACTCTAGGTCTTCCAGTGGCTATCACAAACCATAGTACTATTACTATGTTGTTGTCCAGGTTAGTGGCCTGTATTTGCATGCAAGGGACTCTATCTGATCCGCTTTTTAGGATATTACTGGCCCAGGAATTCTCCCCCCGGGTTTGCTCCGTGTGGGGTACCTTTTGTCCTTTGGGCCTTTTTCTAGAATTCTGTTTAGGCCTAGTGTAGAAAGCAAGCTATTTTGGGTGGGCTTTCCAGTACCATTAAACCCTCCAATTTCTACTCTCTGGCCCATCCCTTTGCTAATATTTATTCGTGAGTCCTTCATTAATTGCTTAGTCTCCATCAGGTCTTGTGCTGTCAGAGCTGCAAACCTAGAGCCGGTCATATGAGAAGACTTATTGTTTCTTCCTATAGCAGTTAGACATTGCATGGGAGAATTCACCTGCTGTTGTAACCGTTGGGAGGGCTGGCGAGGTTTACATTGAACCTGAACCCAAGGCCTGTAACCATTGGAAGGATGAACCGTTGGCTGGGCCGGTGCTGCATTGTCTCCCGTAGCTCCATTGGTTGCCACTGCTGTTCCCACCGGCGCCTGCCCCATCATGTCTTCATCAGTATTGGAGCTCTTGCTAATAGCTTGGGGACGCTCAGGGCAGGCGTTGATATCATGCCCCACCATTCCACACCGATAGCATAATTGCGGCAGCCTCTCATACATCACCTGGATCACCTCACCATCTAACTCCACGCTGGTTTTCAATGGATTGCTCAGGTCTATGTCGACGGTGAAGCGTGCGTATCTTCCCCGTTGTGCTTGCAAGGTTGGCTCGTCTATCTTAATAGTTCATGGCAGTGAGAATGTCCGGATGATAGCGTGCAATGGGGAGGTCTGCGAATCTTATCCACGGGCCATCAGTTAAGGCATGGATGAAGTCGGCTTCGTCGAGGAATCGAACGTGGAAGAAGTCTTGCTCCAGGTCTACGACTTTCATGGGACCTGTTGGCTTCCATAGAGTTTTCAGGCGAGTGGTGAGCGTTTGGAACCCAATCCGGCATCCCAGGAGCTTCACCACAACCGTGGTGGTCCATTGCCTGTCGAGTTTATCCTTGAATGTTTGAGATAGTTGCAGACCGCCCCTGAATTCCCCAAATATTGGAACAATGTCCGCTTCCTCGAGTTCGAAGGTTGCCTCTGCTGGCCAGACGTTTTCTTCTACAGGTAGGTTAGTTACCAGACCTCCTATGACGGCTGCTCTATAGGACAAATGTGGATTAGGCGGAGCTTCCTCCTCCCTCTTCCGCGTTCACCCACGCTTGGGCAGATGTCCCTGTTGGTCGAGGGACGCCATGGGATTCCCAGTGAACACACGGTGAAGACGAAGGAGTTGATCTTCTGGAATTAACAAAATAGGAAAATAACAATGCTGGCCACCTTTTCTCACACTAAAAACGGCGAAATTAATGCTTAAATGTTGCATACAATCATATGACCTTATTATTATTCACTCAGATTAGCTTTGGAGCTTTAAAGGAAGGAGCTTTATTCACTACGGGTTTATCAAACACAATAAAGTTGCAGTTAGAATTGGTATGCAGGTACACCTTCCATGCTTAATCAAACCACGCCATTATTTGCAGGCAGGATTGGTGTACACGTATACCTTCCATGCTTAATCAAAGCACGCCACTATTTGGGATTATTTGGTAGTGTGGTACAATGTGCAGTGAATTGAAGAGGCTGGTGGAGGAGGAAATGCACACTCATAAAAACAATAAAGTTGGAGAAGAAGGGAAGGTGGGCTGTCACCATAAGACATAACTCTGTGTCTTTTTCCTTTCTAGACTCTTGTGGTCCGGGAAAGCGATTTTCGTCAGAATAATGGGCTTATTAAAACATTATTCAGCAGGTTCACAAATAGTTCCATAGCTGGCGCTGGCATGCAAAGGGTCACGGGAATACGATCATCTCCTTTCTTATTCGTATGTGATATTTGGTCGCTTGCTATATGACCTTTGGCCTGTGCAGCATACTCCGCTGGACCCAGCCAAAATCTA
Organism: Erythroxylum reticulatum; assembly: GCA_025504915.1. Lineage (NCBI taxonomy): Eukaryota > Viridiplantae > Streptophyta > Magnoliopsida > Malpighiales > Erythroxylaceae > Erythroxylum > Erythroxylum reticulatum. The sequence goes on along the minus strand of JANSVA010442352.1, from coordinate 1,040 downwards.
CATCCCTGGTTAGAATTACTAATAGTCGGTGATTGATGGAGTAATCCGCTAGTCTTATACGTCAGTATTCTTTTTTATCTTTTTTTAACGTGGGATAAATTTTTATTTTATATTTCAACACATCCCACTCGTGATTAATTTAAAGCCTAATATGTAACATAATCTATTATTTTGAAATGTTAATGACTAATATAAGAGCAACTTATTTTGATATCATATTAAAATTTGTAATGAGCTTACGGGTTCATACGAGAAAGAAAGTTGAAATAGTCCATTAAATTTATATATTAATTTTCTTTCTATTCTTTCTCCAATACGAGATAAAATCCGATTTTATATTTCGGCATCCCATGAAAGGAGACACGTCGGACACTAGGTAGGTCCGTGCCATGGTAAACTGAGGCCTACCCTTAAGAGCCATTAGGTCAGCCACAGATCTTATGTACTCTGCAGACACAGTCGCCTTAGCCTTCATTACCAATTCCAATACGTATCCTACAGTCGCCTTAGCCTCCATTACCAATTCCAATACATATCCTACTGGACTTTCACATAGTTCTCTTGCCTTGGCCTTGGCCAACGAGTAAGCGATGCAGTTTCCGTGGTTGAACTAGTTGCCTGCATTAACGATGACCAGTAAACGCATTTCTTCGTTGGGATTTGGTTGAGGAGCCAAGGTGTGACATTTCCAAAGAAATGCAGTTAGTATCTCGAAAGTCGACCCATTTTGAAGGTGAGACGGTACCATCCTGCGAATAACAGCAAGTTGTGCGGTAGCAAAAAAGAAAGAACGATTGTCCGTGGCAATACCAAGTGAATTACGTTTGTCATTTTCTTCTATTAAATCATCGTACTCATGGTGTGTATATGCACCAAAGTTATGAATACCGTACCGAACTTGATACCGGATTGAGTTCTGAAACGGAACTGTACCAGTATCGGACGATACCGGATACCGTTTCAGGTAATTTTTTAAATTTATAAAATAGTCCCTGAAATGTTTAAAAATTGCAAAATAGTTCATATTAGTATATTGTACA
>JANSVA010442284.1:0-14683 GCA_025504915.1 Erythroxylum reticulatum | reverse complement strand
CGAGGATAGATGATTTACTTAATCAGTTACAAGGATCTTAGGTTTTTACTAAATTGGATTTGAGATCAGGGTACTATCAGTTGAAGATAGTAGAAACTTATTACCAAAGAGTGCATTAAGGACCAGATATAGGTACTTGAATATTTGGTGATGCCTTTTGGGTTGGTAAATGCTCTGGTAGCTTTTATGGCATTGATGAATAAAATGTTCCAACCTTACTTAGATCATTTTGTGATTGTATTCATAGATGATATTTTGGTGTATTCAAAGAGTAGAGAGGAAAATTTTGAGCATTTAAGGTTATTCTTACAGATAATGAGGGAAAAATATTTTATACCAAGTTTAGTGAGTTTGAATTTTAGCTTGATCAAGTGGTATTCTTAGGTTATATATTATCTAGATAGAGCATACGGGTAGACCTAAAAAAAGTTGAGGCAGTGATGAAGTGGGAAGCCCCGAGAAATGTGTCTGAGATCTAGAGTTTTCTTGGATTTACAGGTTATTACAGAAGGTTTTTCGAGGGTTTTTTTTGATCTCATCCCCTTCAATAAAGCTTCTAAGGAAGAATGTACCATTCAGATTGAATGATGAATGCCAAAGAAGTTTTGAGGAATTAAAACATCGATTAACTACAACATTAATGTTAGTTATTCCATCTAAATCTGGAGGATATGTAGTATATAGTGATGCTTCACACCAGGGGTTAGGATCTGTTTTGATGTAGTACGGCAGAGTGATTGCATATGCATTGAGATAGTTAAGGTCTTATAAGTTTAACTATCCGATTCATGATTTAGAACTTGCTACAGTGGTATTTGGAGACATTATTTATATGGTGAAACATTTAAGATATTTACAAATCATAGAAGTTTGAAATATTTGTTAAGTCAGAAAGAACTAAATATGAGACAAAGGTGATGGATTAAATTGCTTAAGGATTATGATTACACGATTTAATACCATCCTAGTAAAGCTAATGTTATGGCTAATGCATTAAGCAAGAAATCTTATAATAGTGTGGCACAAATTTAGACATCGAAGTTACCAAACCTAATACAACTGAGACCATTGAATGTTGAGACAAATTTGGGGCAGAATAAAGCATTGTTGGCTACATTGAAGCTTAGACTAGTATTACATGAAAGGTAAGAAAAGCTCAAAGCAAGGATCCAAGAGTAGTGAAGCTTATTAAGAAGTTGAAACATAATCTAAACTCTGAGTTTGAATTAAGGGATGATGCATTGTGGTTGAAGTAGAGATTATATGTACCTGATGTAGATGATCCTAGAAAAGAGATTTTGGAGGAAGCATATAGCAGCCTATGCTATGCATCCTAGTACTAGCAAGATGTGCAGTACTTTGAAACAACATTTCTAGTGGCCAGAGATGAAGAAACAAGTGGCAGGGTATGTTGCTAAATATTTGACTTGTCAACAGATCAAGGCAGAGAATCAAGCTCTAATTGGGAAGTTACAGTCACTTCCTATTTCAGAGTGTAAATGAGAGAGGATCACAATGGATGTCATTATTAGTTTACTGAGGACTCTACGGCAACATGTTGCCATATGGGTCAGTATTGATAGATTGACGAAATCGACCCATTTCTTACATATGAGATAGAATAATACACCAGTTAGCCTGAAAGTATGTTAATAAGGTAGTGAGATTACGTGGAGTTCCAGTGTCCATTGTATCAAACCGGGACACTAGATTTACTTCTAAATTTTGGGGTAGTTAAGAAACAACTTTGGTTATAAGGTTAAACTTTAGTGCAACCTTTCATCCTCAAACAGGTGGACAGAGTGAGAGGACTATTAAGACAATTAAGGATATGCTCAGAGCTTGTGTTTTGGAGTTCCAAGGAGCCTAGGATCAATATGTAGCTCTTATTGAATTTTCATACAATAATCATTATCATAGTTGTATCGGCATGGCACCATATGAGGCATTATACGATAGAAAGTGTCGATCGCCTTTGTATTGGGATGAAAAGGGTCTAAGGATTATTGAAGGCCTAGATTTGATTCAGCATAATGTTGATAAGGTTAAATTGATTCATAGTAGAATTAAGGCAACTCAAGAGAGGCAGAAAAGTTATGTAGATCATCACCAGAGAGATATGGAGTACCAAGTGGGAGATAAGATGTTTCTGAGAGTATCACCTTGGCAAACAGTAATATGGTTTAGTAAAAAGGGTAAGTTAACTCCTAGATACATCGGTCCATATGAAATTACCGAGAGAATAGGACCATTGACTTACAAGTTAGAATTACTATCTAAGATGGATCAGATTCATAATGTGTTTCATATTAGTATGCTCAGAAGATATTGGTCAGATCGGACACATTTGTTACTAGCTCAGATGGTTAAAGTTGCAACTAATTTGAGTTATGTTAAGGAACCGATTAAGATAGTTGGTTATTAGACTAGGAAATTGAGAAACCAAGTGATCCCATTGGTTAAAGTCCTTTGGAGGAATCATTGGAGAGAAGAAGCAATATGGGAGACTGAGGAGAACATAGGGAAACAATTCCCCCATCTATTTGATCAATCCAACAAGAATTTTGAGGAGGAAATTTCTTAAGGGGGAGAATTGTAATAACCCTTTTTCCATACTAAGGGTTAGAGCCTTAGATTATTGTATATGAGTTAGATCATTTTAGCATTCAAGAAATGCATTTCATTCACTTGCATATAATTAGCATACACATATAAATTATGATTTTATACACATTGCAAAGATAATATATGCACTCAATTGACATATTCCAGGGTATGAAAGGTTTAAAAAGATCATGACGTGAACTGAGTATTTTTGTCTTAAATATTGGTTTGATTGGTTGCAAGTAGTAAATTTGGAATTAATTTTTACAATTGGAAAAAAATGATGCATGAATTAGATACTTTTATGCTTTGTTCTTGATGTATAAAAACCGTAGGTTATAGGTTGTTGTTATGGATGAATGAGATTGAATTTTGAAGTACAATGAAGGTGAACTAATGCTAAAGAAAGGTGCTATTGTGGTGTTCTTGAAATGGGAAAGAGCTAGGATTACATGAATGATAATGAATGAAAGTTTCTGTTTTGTTTTTTGATACATGAAAAATTAGGATGACTAAGCCTATAAATTGAGTGACATTTGGCATAGTTAAATGACTGACATGTGGCATAGGTAATTAATTGACAAATGCTAGCATTGAATGAGCGACAAATGTACTAGTAACTAGGTGAATTTCGTAGCTTATTGTAACATCCCACTCCCATATGACACATGCATATGCCCCCTTTTGGTAATACGTGCACATGCCCAATAGAAACAGCATGTTAACTATCTCACTTTCACTATAACAAATGGCATTGTAACTAAAACAATAAGTCACATTTACTAAAACCCAAAATTTCCTCATTTTATATCAAAAACCATAGTTACATTGTAACATTCAGCTTAACATCATCAAAGAGATTAAACAGCTTGTTCTATACAGTATGCTACATATTTTAGGAATATTAAAAGATAAGAACTACATCGTATTCAATCCCAGCTAATAGACCTTTGAGCCATCTCTCATATTGAATTGTACAAAATCTGCTTCAATGAAGTCTTAAAAGCTAGGTCGTTTTGCTCTCGGACCTGTAAAAGTCAATGGTGCAATTTTGATGAATTTTGCAAACTCATAAACGTAACCATCCTTGATGGTTCACTTATGTAGCAAAGCACAATCATTATAAAATCACTTGAATCATATAGTCACACAGTTCATTCAGTTACACAGTTCATATCAATCTATTATTTCATTACAGCTTTGCAAATCATTCAATAAGATCCAGTCATATATGGGTGCAATATGTATGAGACTCACATTCGTTTTTATAGTGTTGTGATAGTTTGTCTTTTCAATCTCCCATATCCATTACAGACACCGGGCTTAGTATATAGTTAGGGCATAAGCTCTATCACAAAACTTTAAGCTCTCTTGGTAACAGTATTAGTCAGTCAGTAGCAACATCAATCACAACAACCTTTATATTATATGCATTGCAATGATATGCATATTACAATTCAGTCATCAATTCAATCACTTTCATTTGCATGTATTATCACAGTATAACAGTTACAGTATCAGTCACAGTATCAGTAGTCATAAGACTATCGTGCTTCCTTCTCTTCTTGACCATATATCTTCATCTTTTTCCATTTTCCATTTTTTCTTTTCTAGATTACTCACTTCTAGCTCTTCTATACTATATTTCTAACTCCAATATAATTTCTAAACAAATCAAATTCAAGTTTATCCTTCAACCATAAAAAATCCGAAACCTCTACTACATTTTTCCAGCTTATTAAATCTTCAATTAACACTTAAGACACTTAAACCAATTCTGTTAACTTCATTTCACACATCAACTTTCCAGCACATTTACGTATCTATTTCAATATAACAGCAGGATCTATTTCAAACTTTCCTGTACAGTTCGTATTTCATAAAATTTTCATTTATCATCTCATTTATTAATTATCGAAACTACACTTCTCTAATAGCTCATGATAAATTCATTTGTAGAATTAACAATAGTAACACATCATCAAAATAACTTACTTGATTTAACAAATTTTCCAGCAGTACGAGGGAATCAAGTGTACAAAATAAACAACTGGTGTTTTGGTGTTGGTGAACAAGCTGAAGAATTTTCATAAATGTTTTCGAGGCAGAGACATCCTTGGCAAATGCTTTCGCAGTTGTTCGTCTTTCATAAATCAAAGAATTTCACATCTGACTATGAAATACTAATGCCCCTAACTGTCCCTATTAATCATTACTCCGATCCCGAAGGCCAACACAATAAGACAGAAATCCTATGATATTATCCCATGCTAATGTATACAGAGCATAGGCTTGCTTTAAGCACTCTAATTTCTTCAAAGTAACTTACTGAGTCTTCCACTACATGGCTATCTTGCATGTATTACATGTGACACTGTTCACTACTACCACATTTCATAATCTGATTGGTCTATTATTAAATATTTTTCCTATTCCAAAATACTCCAAATTATAGAAATTCCTAAAATTCACCAAAAATTTGAAATAATACTAATAGTCTCCAAATAAATTTTTACCACAAATAATTCACAATTCAATTTTTAACTCACATTAATCAGTCAATTTTACCCCAAAATGTTAATGAATGCATGAATAATTATTTTAAATAAGTCAATAATAAATATTCATGTGTGTGTGAAAATACAATGATGCATGAGCATACATTGCACTCTAATTGCTCTTAGTAAACTCAGTTCACAATTATGGGGTCTAGCCCTAAGCATAGGATGTTTCAGTTCTCACCTCCTTCAGAAATTTTGTCCTCGAAATTTTTACCTGGTTGATGAAATAGTTGGGATATTGCTTTTTCATATGTTCCTCAGTTTCCCATGTTGCTTCTTTACTCGAATGATTATGTCATAGAACTTTTTCCATCAGAATTTCTCGATTCCTCAGTCATTTTATCTGATAACTAACTATCTAAACTAGCTTCTCAATATAGCTCAGGTTACTAGTAACTTCAATATCCTGTGCCGGTAACACATGTGTTGGATCAGACTTATATTTTCTGAGCATACTCATATGGAATACGTCATTTATTTGTGACATCACAGTAGGTAAGGCTAAGCGATATGCCAAAGGTCCAATTCTTTCAAGAATCTCATAAGAACTAATATATCTCGGGCTTAACTTGCCTGCTTTGCCAAACCTCAATACGCTTTGCCAAGGTGACACTCTTAGCAATACTTTATCCCCAACTCTGTACTCCATATCCCGTCGATGTTGATCTACATAACTTTCTGTCTATCTCGTGCCGCTTTTATTCAACTCCGGATTAGTTTCACCTTATCTACAATATCTTAGATCAATTCAGGACCATTAATCATTCTCAAACCTTCTTCATCCCAGTATACTGGCGATCGACATTTTCTACCATACAACGCCTCATACGGAATTATCCTAATACTACTACAATAATGATTATTGTATGTGAATTCAATCAATGCTATGTACTGATCCCAAGTTCCCTAAAACTCCAATACACATGCTTTAAACATATCCTCAACAGTCTTGATAGTTCTCTCACTCTTTCCATCTATCTGAGGATGAAATATAGTACTGAAATTCAGTTTTGTGCCCATAGTAGATTGTAAACTCTTCCAGAATCTAGAGGTAAATCTGGGATCCCTTTCTTATATAATGGACACTAGAAACCCCATGTAACCTCACAATCTCAGTCACATATCTTCTAGTCAGCTGGTCTAATGAATTATTCTCCCAAATTGGTATGAAATGGGCTGATTTAGTTAATCTTACAACCCAAATCGCATCATTTTGCCTTGGATTCTTAGGCAATCCTAATATAAAATCCATAATAATTTATTCCCATTTTCACTTTAGAATAGGTAACTAATGAAGCTTTCCGACTGGAACCTGATGCTTAGCTTTAACCCGTTAGAATGTTATACATTTAGAAATAAACTCCGCTACTTGCTTTTTAATTCTAGGCCGACAGAAATGTTGTTTCAGTATGTTATACGTCTTGTTCGTGCTAGGATGCATAGCATAGGTAGCCATATGATCTTCCTATAGGATTTCCCTCCTAAGATCATTGACATCAGGCACAGACAGTCTCTACTTTAACCACAATGACTCATCTGTCAATTCAAAGTCATAATATGCACTCACCTTAACTTTCTTAATCAGTTTCATCATCTCTGGATCATCACTCTGAACTCTTCTAATTATGTCATGCAACATTGGTCACAGTTTTAGTATGACTGTTAATGCTTCATTATGCTCGAGATTTAACTATACATTTAAAGCTCTTAACTGAATCAGGATTGGTAACCTCGATAACTAGATCTGAGTTACACTGCTATGTAACTTTCTTTTCAAAGTATCAACCACAATATTTGCTTTCCCCAGATGATACTCAATCATGTAGTCATAATCCTTTAAAAACTCGATCCACCTTATCTGTCTCATGTTTAGTTCTTTTTAACTCAATAGACATCTTAGACTCTTGTGATCAGTGTATATTTGAAATGTCTCTTAGTATAAATAATGTCTCCAAATCTTTAGAGCAAAGATTACTGCTGTAATCTCTAAATAATGTATTGGATAATTCACCTTACGAGAGCTCAACTATCTCGATGCATATGACATTACTTTACCATGCTACATTAGTACACATCCTAAGCCCTGGTGTGAAGCATCATTGTACACAATATAACCTACAAAATCAGATGGAATAGCTAACACTGGTGCTATAGTCAAGCGATGTTTCAACTCAAAACTTCCCTGACAGTCATCATTTCATTTGAATGCCACATTTTTCCTCAAAAGTTTTGTCAAAGGGGTTGAGATCAAAGAGAATCCTTTGATAAACTTCTGGTAATATCTAGCAAATCCAAGGAAACTCCAAATCTCTGATACATTCTTCAGATTCTCCCATTTCATTACTACCTCTATCTTCATTGGGTTCACTTGAATATCAAGCCTAAAATAATGTCAATCTCCTTTAACTGTAATACAATAAAGTCTGCTTCTAACTCCGCTTGATCAATGTGAATTAAGCACTTCTTGTAGACTTCCCCAATAATGGTGGTACTACCTATCGATGTACACACCTCTAACCCACATCTCAGTAACTCTATCACAGTGCAATCTGGATGCCATATGTGGTGTGCTAAAAAAAATGCATAGATCCAGGATCTATCAATGCATGAACCTAAAAAGTAAATAGTAATAACACACCTGTAACGACATCTGGAGGATCTTGAGCCTCTTGCCTCGTCAAGGCATGTACTCTGGCCTGAGACTGTGGCTGATTGCTCCACACTTCACTCCTCCTAGTAGCGTTCCCAGAACTCATCTTGCCTCTACCACAACCCCTCTGTCCAGTTCCACTAGCTCGACTCTGTTGTAAAGTAGGTTCTGATGACACACTTCCTCTCATAGTAGACTGCTCTCCAGACACTATAGCATAATCTCTAACTTGATGATTAAGTGAGCCGCATCGAAGGCAGGCTCCAGTCAACCTCCAGCATTCACCACTGTGCTTGTTTCCATAATGGTCACAAGTTGGAAACTGACTTGATGCTACTCCTCAATTGTTCCTAGACTATATGAGACTACCTATTTATCTGAGTCTTAATTGTCTAGATCCAATCAGTGGCCAGAAAGTTTGGTCTTAATGCTTTCTGAATCTTCTGCCAGAACCTCCCTGAGAATCATTAGGCCTTTTCTATCTCAACTCTGCTCTGTGCTCAGTTTGACTATCTTTTATCAATTGTTTAACACAGATTGAGGGAAATCATAGTTCTATGAAACTACCCAAATTATAAATATCTAACCTCATCTGGATTTCCATATTTGGGTCGTCTTTAAGTCTTCTACACTTGTCTTCCTCCGTGGGAACCAAGGTAGTGGCATAACTCACCAGTTCGTTAAACTTCACTTCATACTCTGCTATAGTCATGTTGCCCTGCTTCAAATCGAGGAACTCTTTCATCTTTCGATCTAGGTAGATGTGAGGCATATAATTTTCTCTAAAGACTCTAAAAAATTCTTCCCATCTCAGTCTATAAGGTCTGATGGTACTGGCTAGAATAGTTTTCCACCACTGATAAGATGGACCTTACAGTAAGGATAAAGCATAGTCGAATCTCTCGTCCTACTCACAGTTCATCTGGTCAAAACTTCTCTCAGTTCTTTATAGCCAACACTCATCCTCAGTAGGGCCTGTATTGCCGTAAAATTCCACAGCCCCCGCTTTCACAGTTTATCATACCTCCTTTCCCTTTGATTAAAAATTCTTAGAGGCACTCTTTCAGGTTGAGAAACTGACGACTCTATACTACATCTTTCAGATCCTTGGTCAACTGAGAATTCCATTTGTTCACTAATAGCGAATGACCTATAATACATAATAACTCCAATTATCATCCAAAATTTCCACAACATTTCTTGCCTATCATTCCTACATATCCCTATGGATGCCAACCAGGCTCTGATACCACAAATGTAACCTCTCATTCCCATTGGATACATGCACATGCCCTCTTTTGGTGACCCATGCACATGCCCAACAGAAATGGCATGTTAACTATCTCACTTTCACTATATCACATGGCATTTTAACTAAAACCGTAAGTCACTTTTAATAAAACCCAAAATTTTCTCATTTTATATCAAAACCATAGTTACACTGTAGCATTCAGTTTAACATCATCAACGAGCTTAAACAACTTGTTGTATACAGTATGCTACATATTTGAGGAATATTAAAAGATAATAACCACAACATCTTCAATCTCAGCTGACAGACCTTTGAGCCATCTCTGATATTGAACTGTATAAAATATGCTTCAATAAAGTCTTAGAAGCTAGATCGTCTTGCTCTCGGACCTGTAAAAGTCAATAGTACAATTTTGATTAGTTTTGCGAACTCAGTAAAGTAACCATCCTCGATGGTTCACTTATGTAGCAAAACACAGTCATCATAAAATCACTCAGATCATACAGTCACATAGTTCACTACAGCTTTGCATATCATTCAATGAAATCCAATCATATATGGATGCAATATGTATGAGACTCACATTCGTTTTTATAATGTTGCGACTGTATGCCTTTCTAATCGCTTGTATCCATTATGGATATCGGGCTTAGTATATAGTGGGAGCATAGGCTCTACCACAGAACTTTAAGCTTCTCAGTAACAGTATGAGTTATTTAGTAGGAACATTAATCATAATATCCTTTATATTATATGAATTGAAATGATATGCATATTATAATTTAGTCATCAATTCAATCACTTTCATTTGCATATATTATCACAGTATAATAGTCACAATATTAGTAGTCCTTGGACTAGGTCCGAGATTCAACTTTTCAGTTGAGAATCAAAATTTTTAGTTAGGCAGTCTCATTCATATACAAGTAACACTTCCAATATTATTTGCATGCATCAAATGCCTCAGACATATATTGTCCGAAATTCAGTACACAATCAGTTAACATAGTTCAGTAATATATCAATACAATTCAATAATATATAGAAAAGAATAAATAAAGTGAGACCATCGTAGGTTAATTATAGTTTTTCCCTTATGCCTATTGCCTTGACATTTTGACAATATCTAGAAGCAGTCGCTCTAGTTGTTCGTCTATATGCAATAAAAACAATTTCATATTACTAGAGAACTTATGAAATGGAATAAACACACTATCGATGTTTCATGTATCATGCATGTTCAATGGCAAATTATCGGGTATATTTCTGTGATATGTTGCGTTGTACATATCATTTGTATTCCAATTGTGATAAAATTCAATCACTCACTCTCTATTTCATCTTTTCCTGAAAATAATATATTCTGGTCAACTATATATGATCAATAAAATCCAAAAAATGTTGGATAGGATTTAAACAACATGTCCTTATAAACAATTGTTCCTCTGTGTCTTAGGATACTAATGAGACTAAGATCATTCAATTTAAGCCTGTATACAAGAAGTTATACTCTAAATGTATCAGTTTGTTTTTAAACTATAACAGAACTCTGACTTCAACTTCAGAACATATTTTGGAATTCTTAAAACAAAAATTATAGTTTGATTTCTTCAGAACAATCGTAGTTTTATGTTTTTAGTTTCATTTAAATTAAGAATCACCTTATTTGTAACCCTATAGGTCAAGATTTAATAAAAAACACCAATGTATGTTTGATAAAATATTCCAGTTCATTCTAATCCAAGAGATTCTTACATTTTCATTCAATCAATCCTTCGCAACTCAATTCAGAAGGTCACTAATTTTTATGCAAAGGTAGCACAATTTTTTACGAATCAATTGGTTTAAGAATAAGATCATTTGGATGTCTAGAGAAGAAGTTATAAAAGAAATACCAAAGGATGTTCAGAAACAAACCTTCTTTAAAAATGTTGAAAGTTGCGGTCGTGCTTCCTACGCCTACAAAGTCGCGGTTGTGTAGAAGTGTGATCTTGATTCGCAATCTTCAACAAGGAAGTTCCGATGGTGCTGAAGCACGATTGTGCTTCCTTCTCTTCTTGACCGTATATCTTCTTCTTCTTCCATTTTCCATTTTTTCTTTTCCAGATTACTCACTTCTAACTCTTTTATACTGCATTTCTAAATCCAATACAATATCTAGACAAATCAAATTCAAGTTTATCCTTCAACTATAGCTAATCCAAAACTTCATTTCCTTTATCTCTAATTTATTTTTCCAGCTTATTACATCTTTAATTAACACTTAAGCCACTTAAACCAATTATGTTAACTTCATTTTATACATCAACTTTCCAACATTTTTATGTATCCATTTCAATATAACAACATAACCTATTTCAACTTTCCTGGACAGTTCCTATTTCACTTATTTATCATTTCATTCATTAATCACCTAAATTGCACTTCTCTATCAACTCATGATAAATTCATATGCAGAATTAACAACAGTAACACATCATCAAAATAACTTAGTTGATTCAACAAAGTTTCCAACAGTAAGAGGGAATTAAGTGTACAAAATTAACAATTGATGTTTCGGTGTTGGTAAACAAGATGAAGATTTTTCATCAATGTTTTCGTTGTGGAGACAATCAATAGAGAATGAGCTATACTGAATCTTCCACTACATGGCTATCACAGTAAGAGGGAATTAAGTGTACAAAATTAACAACTGGTGTTTCGGTGTTGGTAAACAAGATGAAGATTTTTCATCAATGTTTTCGTTGTAGAGACAATCAATAGAGAAAGAGCTATACTGAATCTTCCACTACATGGCTATCTTGCTTATATTACATGTGGCATTGTTCACTACTACCACGTGTCATAATCTGATTGGTCTATTATTCAATAATTTTCCTAGTCCAAAATACTCTAAAATCTAGAAATTCCTAAAATTCACCAAAAATTCTCAAATAATACTAATAGTCTCGAAATAAATTTTTACCACAAATAATTCACAATTAACTTTTTAAATCATGTTAATTAGTCAATTATATTAAAAAAATGTCAATGAATGCATGAACAATTATTTTAAATAAGACAATAATAAATATTCACGTGTGTGTGAAAATACAATGATGTATGAGCATGCATTGCATTCTAACTGCTCTCAGTACGCTCAGTTCACAATTATAGGGTCTAGCCCCAAACATGAGATTCTACAATTCTCCCCTCCTTAAGAAATTTTGTTGTCAAAATTCTTACCTTATTGATGAAACAGGTGGGGATATTGCTTTTTCATATGTTCCTCAGTTTCTCACGTTGCTTCTTTACTTAAATGATTATGGCACAGAACTTTTACCATCGGAATTTCTCGATTCCTTAGTCATTTTATCTGACAACCAACTATTTGAACTTCCTTCTCAATATAGCTCAGGTTACTAGTAACTTCAATATCTTGTGCCAGTGACACATGTGTTGGATCAAACCTATAGTTCCTGAGCATACTCATATGGAATATGTCATGTATCTATGACATCACAATAGGTAAGGCTAAGTGATATCCTAAAGGTCCAATTCTTTCAAGAACCTTATAAGGACCAATATATCTCGGGCTTAACTTGCCTGTTTTGCCAAATATCAATACACCTCGCCAAGGTGACACTCTCAGAAATACTTTATCCCCGATACTATACTCTATATCCTGTCGATGCTGATCCACATAACTTTTCTGTCTATCTCAAGCCACTTTTATTTGGCTCCAGATCAGCTTCACCTTATCTACAGTATCTTGGATCAATTTGGGACCCTCAATCATTCTTAATCCTTCCTCATCCCAGTATAACAATGATCGAGATTTTCTACCATACAATGCCTCATATGGAGCCATCCCAATCCTAGTATAATAATGATTATTGTATAAGAATTCAATCAATTCTATGTACTAATCCCAAGTTCCTTGAAACTCCAATACACATGCTCAAAGCATATCCTCAACATTCTTGATAGTTCTCTCACTCTGTTCATCTATCTGAGGATGGAATGCAGTACTAAAATTCAACTTTGTGCCTATAGCTAATTGTAAACTCTTCTAGAATCTAAAGGTAAAATTTGGATCCTTGTCTTATACAATGGATACCAGAACCCCATGCAATCTCACAATGTTAGTCATTCTCACAATCTCAGTCACATATCTCTAGGCCAACTAGTCTAATGAATTGTTCTCCCAAACTGGTCTGAAATGGATCGATTTAGTTAATCGATCCACTGTAACCCATATCGCATCATTTTTCCTCAGTGGCTTAGGCAATCCTATTATAAAATCTATAATAATATGTTCCCATTTTCTTTGTAGAATAGGCAACGAATGAAGCTTTCTGACTAGATCCTGATGCTCAGCTTTAACCTTCTGGCATGTTATACATTTAGAAATAAACTCCATTACTTGCTTTTTCATTCCAGGCCACCATAAATGTTGATTCAGTGTGTTATACATCTTGGTTTTGCTAAGATGTATAGCATAGGTAGGTATATGAGCTTCCTCTAAGATTTTCCCTTGAGATCGTTATCATCAGGCATAAAAAATCTCTACTTCAACCACAATGTCTCATCCCTCAATTCAAAGTCAGAATTTACATTCACCTTAACTTTCTCAATAAGTTTCATCTTCTTCGGATCATCACTCTGAACTCTTCTAATTCTGCCATGCAACATTGGTCTTAGTTTTAATGTGGCTGCCAACTCTTCATTATGCTCGAGATTTAAATCTACATTCAAAGCTCTTAACCGAATTAGGCTTGGTAACCTCGATAACTGGATATGAGCTACACTGCTGTATGACTTTCTACTCAAAGCATCAGCCACAATATTTGGTTTCCCAGATGATATTCAAATTTGCAGTCATAATCCTTTAAAAACTCGACCCACCTTCTCTGTTTCATGTTTAGTTCTTTTTGACTTAACAGATATCTCAGACTCTTGTGATCAGTGTATATCTGAAATGTCTCTCCATATAAATAATGTCTCCAAATCTTTAGGGAAAAGACTACTACTGCAGACTCTAAATTATGTACTAGATAATTCACCTCATGAGACCTCAACTGTCTCGGGGCATTTTCTATTACTTTATTATACTGCATCAATACACATCTTAAGCCTTGGTGTGAAGCATCATTGTACACAATATTACCTCCAGAACTAGATGGAACAGCTAACACCAGTGCTGTAGTCAACCGATGTTTCAATTCCTCAAAACTTCTCTGATAGTCATCATTCTATATGAATGCCACATTCTTCCTTGGAAGTTTAGTTAGAGAGCTGAAATCAAAGAGATCCCTCAATAAACCTCCGGTAATATCTAACCAATCTAAGGAAACTTCGGAGCTTTGATAAATTCTTCGGAGTCTCCCATTTCATTACTACCTCTATCTTCATTGGGTCCACCTAAATACCATGCCTAAAATAATATCAATCTTCTTTAATTGTAACACAACCAAGTTTACTTCTAACTATGATTGACCAATGCGAATCAAGCACTTCACGCAAACTTCCCCAATAACAGTGGTACTACCTATCAATGTTTTTTTTTTTTGGAGAAAGTAACATATATATTAATTAAAAGGAGGGTTCATACAAGAAGAAAGAAAGCTATGTACA
>JANSVA010442213.1:0-17663 GCA_025504915.1 Erythroxylum reticulatum | reverse complement strand
ACTTTATTTTATTTTATTTTTAAATCAATCAATTTTAGATCGTCTGAGTAATTTTTCATCATTTAATTTAATTGTCTCACGTATTGAATTTTTTCCCTAGGGTACGATATCCGGTTCTTACCGATTTATCTTACTTGTCGACGGGATACACTTGCCTCTAATTGGTGTAGATAGAATTTAATTAATACTATTTTTTTAGACCGCACCTTGTTTTCCTTCTTATTCCATTCGCTCATTACCATTTCATACCACTCATTTAAATTGTTAAAATATCAAAAAACAAGTCCTTAGTGTTTATTTTAATTCATTGCAAATTTTAGCAACAATTGATCAAATCAAATCCCATTCCATAGTTTAGATTGCCTTACATTTAGTTACTTAAGAAATTAATTTCATTTTTGTAATTCCTCAAAGAGAACGACCCGAGGTTGCACTATATACAATCCTTGGTTATATTTTGAAGTAACACCAAGGCGACATCAAAGTTCATGTTATTTCAAGGGACACTATTGCCGAGGAACCAAGAAATTGGTTCCTAATAACTAAATGTCAAGTAACTTTTGACTGCGATTTTTGTGTTGAGCCTCATACTTACATTGGTATTACATAGTCCATTTCCATTTCCATTTTTGCATTTTCCTATCCAGATAAAAGTTTTGGGTTACTCTTTGACTTGGTTACTGTCTATTGGATTACATTGCTCCTGTTTGCTTAATTATAGCCTACTCAGTTGCTTTCTTGAGTGTAGGAGTCCATTCTCTAAGTCAAGTTTTGGAAAATTTTCTCATTTGTGCATTCTGGTGCAGTTTTTGACATTCTTTGATTAATTGTGCATATTAAAGGTTTTCACACTCTTTCATACACTATAAAGTGTATCATCATCCATACTCATACATTCATATACACACACACTTGCACTCATCAGATTCTTCCATTTTTATTTTTATTTTTTTACTTGAATCTTGTTGTGTAAGTCAGTTTTGCACCTCGTTCTTTTTGTTAATATTTATACCTAGGAGTGATAGGGCTTTATCTCTGAATCCTTTAAATCTTGAACTTGAGAGATTAATGAAAAAAGATTAAAAGAGAGAGGAGAATAAAGGGAACAAGTTAAGTTCTTGTTGAGGAGGGGCATATTTCAAAAGAGTCAAGTTTGTGATTGAGCGAACAAGAACCTAGTGAGAGAGCTACCTCTAGTGAACACTTGTTTGCTAGTGATTTTAAATTAGAGCAAGATACCATGGATGGTGATAATGATAATAACAGACATGATGAGCCTAATAGGAATAAAAGACATAGTGATAACAATATAGGAAATAATAGTAAGGATAATAGAAGCATGAGGGAGATTAATAATTCCAATGTTGATTATGACCCTTTTGGCTTTTATACTAATGATGTGAACTTCGAAATTAAAGGAGCATTAATTTCTTCCTTACCTAGATTCCATAGCTTTGCAGGTGATGATCCACCTAGGCATTTGAAGACTATACATTGGTGTGTTTTTCCATGAAACCACCCATGACAAATCTTGAAGTTGTATTGAGGAGAGCATTCCACTTCACTTTAGAGGGAAAAGCCAAGGAGTGACTTTACACACTACCTCAACATTTCACCACATTAACCTAGGATCAATTGAAAGGATCATTCTTAGATGAATATTTTCCCACCTCTAAAAATTTTAGGCTTAAGAAGGAGATAACTAGTGTTGTGTCACGAGATAATGAATCTATGCATGAATATTGGACAAGGTTCATCACACTTTTGGCCCATTGTCCGCACCACAATATTTTAAAGAATGATATGGTAAACTCTTTCTATTAGAGGCTCCCTCCATGTCATAAGCCCTCAATTCATGCCACAGCAAATGGTTCACTCAGATAATTGATTCTCAATGCTGCATGGGACCTACTTTAAAAGATGGCTGCCAATGACCCTCAATCTTGAGACACAAGGAGAGTGTATAATACCTCTTTGGCTTCTTCCCAAGATATTCTTGCTAAAATTGGTGCTTTGGGAAATCGAGTGGAGAAAAGACTTAATATTTTGGAGAATGATGTGAAGGCCAAGCAAGTTAATTTAGTGGGTCATTCTTAAGCTATAGTAGCCGGTTGTGAGTACTGTAGGTCCATGATACATGCTTCCAATAATTATGCTAGATATGAAGAAGTTTCTGCCCTCTACTAAAATAGGAATGACCAATATCAAAAGAGGGGTCCCTACTTCAACCTCTTTAATTTGGTTTGGAGAGATCACCTTAACTTTAGATGGGGTAGAGATCAAGGCAACACTTAAGGAAATTCTTCCAATCAAACGGTGTCTAATTAAGGGACATCATCTTCTTTTTCTAAGGATGATCAATTATCTATGATCATGAAGGGCATTTTTGGGATTAATTCAAGATTAGATCAAGAGAAGACACAAACTGATGCTAAGTTGAATGCTATGTGGAATTAGATGGACTCATGTCTACAAATCGTGTTCTTTAAGTTGGAGCAAATAGAGACTAAGCATAAGAACTTGAACACTTTTGTTACTTAAATCTCTAACAACATGAGTGAACAATAAGCAAAGAGTAGTGGTTCAATACCCTCCAACATAATTAAAAATCCAAATTCCTTGAATGTAATCACACTGAGAAATGGTAAGAAAATTGGTGCTAAGAAAGTGAGTTTTAAAGAGAATAAAGAGGATGAAGAACCGGTTGATGTGGAAATGGAACTTGAGTCTCCTCTTACTAACATTACTCAAGAAACTTCCTAAGCTAAGAAGAAAGCTTTTATTCAATCTGAAAGCCTACAAAAAAAAAGCTAGTGTAGAAGTCTCGAAAACAACCAGTGGTGCAAAATGATGTAGAGGCAGCAACTATCATGAAGAGACCAATAGAGGAAGGATCACCATCCGACTCTAAAGATGATGAGGTAAACACTCGCGACTTGCATTTTCTAAATTCTTACTTGGTTGCTAAAATGATTGTTGACAAGAAAAACAATGATGAATTGTTTGAAATGTTTAGTAAACTTGAGGTGAATGTGTCATTGCTTAAATTGATTAAAAAGATGCCTAAGTGTGCTAAATTCTTGAAAGACCTATGCACAAATAAGAGAAGGTATAGGCATAGTGAGAGAATCTAACTGGCGTTGAGCGTTAGTTACTTATTTAAGCCATGGTTGCCTACTAAATGAAAAGACCCAGGTTTTTAAACTATCCCCTACATCATAGGTAGAACTACTATTTCTCATGCCTTACTTGACTTAGGTGCAGCAATTAATGCAATGCTAACCTCTGTTTATAAGGCCTTGGTTATTGAAGCTTTGAAAGACAATAATGTAGTGTTTGGTCTAGCAGATAGGACAGTGAGATGCCCTAAAGGCAATCTAGAGGGTACCCTTGTGTAAGTCAAAGGTCTTGTTCTCCTAGCTAATTTTTATTTCCTAAATATGACTAATAAGCTTCCATCTAAGAGTACCTTAATTTTAGGTAGGCCATTCCTTCTAACTGCTGAGACCATAATTAACATGAAGAAGGGCTTTATCACTATGGGAATTGGGGATCAAAAAGCGCAATTTAATCTTTCAGAAGCTATAAGTCGTGTTTACGAAGATTGTTCTTACTTGGGTGTTAGTTTGATTGAATGTCATGATAATGATGTGGAAGATTTACATGAGACTGATGTGCATAAGCTCGACTGGTATAATATAGGTGGGAATCATCATGATGCACTTCCTTGCTTATCTTTCCCCCGTTATTCTCATTTTTGTTCATATGAGGGTGACGTATCATGAGTCTATTGTTTAGAGATAGATAGTTGGCTTTTCATTCTGCAAAATTTTGATGCATCCTTTTCTTTTAATATTACTGCTGATTCTGAACTTGATAGCTTTGAGGAAGGTGTGTTTCTTGATTTTGTAGGAACTGATGATAAAGAAGCTATTGTATAAGCTACGAACGAGGTTTCTCTTTCAAGTAGTGCTAGAATATTAGAAGAGGATAGTAGTGATCCTGCTACTATCCTCTTCTTTTTCTATTGATCAGACTGACCCTAATTCTATTATTTCCAGGTCATCTAATGGTGGCACTGAATTAGGAAGTGGAGGACAAATACACTGCACTAAACTTCTATCCTCTTACCCAAGCCACATGGACGCAACACTAATATTAAATGCATTTGGTATACAAAAGCTGGTTCCTTCTATTGTGCAATCCCCTAATTTAGAACTGAAACCCCTTCCCCCTAATATGAAATTTGTCTTTCATACTGATGATTGCAAATTACCTGTTATTATTTCCAGTTCTCTAAGTAGTTCTGAAGAAGAGAGATTAGTTTCTGTGTTGAAAAGATATAGGGGGCTATAGATTGATCTTTAGGGGATATACTAAGAATTGATCCCTTAGTTTGCACACACAAGATCCTTTTGGCTGATAGGTCCAATCCAGTTAAACAACCACCAAGGAGGTTGAAACCTCGTATTCATGATGTGGTTAAGAAGGAGGTATCTAAGTTATCGAGTGCAGGGATCATATATGCCATATTACACAGTGAGTGCGTGAGCCCGATATGGGTAGTACCAAAAAAGAGCAGTATCACAATAGTGAGAAATGAGAGTGATGGACTTATTCCATCAAGAGTTCAAAATATTTGGAGAATGTGCACAGACTATAAGAATTTGAATGAAGAAACTAGGAAGGATCATTTTCTATTACCTTTCGTTGTTCAAATGTTGGAAAGAATATCTGGGAAATCTCACTATTATTTTTTGGATGGCTTTTCAGGTTACTTCCAAGTATTGATTGCACCTGCAAACCAAGATAAGACTACTTTTATGTGCTCTTTTGATACCTATGCTTATCGAAGGATGCCATTTAGGCTGTGTAATGCTCTAGGCACCTTTCAAAAGTGTATGATGGCAATCTTTTGTGATTTATTGGAGAAAAACATGGAGATTTTTATGGATGACTCTATCCTTTTTGGTGATAGCTTTTATGATTGCTTGTCTAGTCTTGAAGATGTTCTTAGTAGAAGTATTAAAAAAAGATTGGCTTTGAATGATGATAAATGTCATTTTATGGTAGATAGTGGCATAGTGTTAGGTCATCGCATCTCCCAAAAGGGGATTGAGGTTGATAGAGCCAAGATTGAAATCATTTCTTCACTTCCTTATCCTATTTGTCTAAAAGATTTAAGGTCTTTCTTGGGGCATGCCGGGTTTTATCGGCACTTTGTGCTATACCCTAGATTTTTTTCTTTAATTAGGCATGATTTAAATGAATTATAAGGTGTTGATAGATTAATTTGTAGATTTAATTTGTTATGTCAATATTAAGAGGATTTTATTACATTGGTTAGTTGAATTAAATTATAAAAGTGTATATGTATAAGGGCAATTTTGGCATATCACTTAAGCATCTAAGACCATAAGGCATATAAAAAAGGGTAAAATGGACACTTTAAAATCATTAAGGGTAAAAAGGGAAGATGAATTGTTATCTTGCATTTGAAGAAGAGAGAAAACGTGGGTGAGAAGAAGAAGAGAGAAAAATACGAAGAGAAGGAGAGAAACAAAAGAAAACAAGCTTGGTTTTAATGTTTCTTAGCCTTCAAGAGAGATTTTGAGGTTGTTCAAGAAGAGAAAAAGCTAGAGGAAGAGAAGAGCTTTCATTGGAGCCAAGAAACTCTTCGTTTGGTGAAGATTCAAGGTAAGGTCTTACTTAATCCTTTGGATTTTGGAAGGGTTTTAGTTCAAGAAGCTTAGGAAATGCATGGGTTAAGCTTTCTAGGATCAATTTTATGTATACGTTTCTTTAGGTCCTCAAATTGGAATTTCTATTGAATTAGGAATTTTTTCAATGTGAAGGAAATCAATTAAGGCAAGAGGAGTAAGATGAGAGGCATTTTCTAGTCAGTATTAAGAAAGGAATTCAAGGTGGGTTTATGTTTATAATTAAGTAATGAGCCATGACTATCTTTTCAAATTTAAGAGCATTACATGATTTCAATTGTTTTATGAACGTTACATTATTGCTCTTTAAATTATTGAGAAATTTCCATATGTTTAGTATATGAATTTCTGTTGAAAAATTGTAAAATGGAAATGGAAATGATTTTCGAAATATTTCATGCTCATGAAAAGCATGGTTTTGAATTGTGCCTTCTTGGGCAATCTGATTTCAAGTCATGAAATACATGTTATATGGGTTTGTGGTAGTCCATTTTGTTATGTCAAGTGCACTTTGACTTATTAAAGGCTTCTCTCGCCTGTCCGTTAGTGACACGGAGCTCCTTCATGGACTTCCTCATGTTTATGACTACACAAAACCATTATGTGGAACTGTGATAGTAAGTTCTGTTTACGACTACATAAGAACATTTTGTGGGAATGTGTTAGTACGTTTTGTTTACATACCTACCCAAACCATTTTGAATTGCTTATTTGTTTATGATTGTATGACAATTTAATGGATATGGGACTTATGTGTTGACAAGTTGAGAATTTGAGAAATAAATGTCTTATGATTTTAGTGCGAAATTACTATGGTTATGAAGTTAGTAAATGGTTTTCCTTGTTCTCGAGTATAAACTTGTTACCCTTGAGCTTGTAAGATCACCTCCATTCTCCTTCCCATATTAAGGTGATGAGCAAGAGATCGAGTGAAAGAGAGTCAAAGCATCACTTCGATTACGCATATTTTTGTATTTTAAGGTAGCTTTTGTAAACACAAGGCTTTAGTCGTATTTCAAGTATCTTTTGAATTTTTGGGATTTTGAGAAATGATGTATTATGGCTTAAAATGCCCATTAAAGCTTTGTAAACTCTTATCTTTTAATGTTAATGAAATATGATTGTGTTTTGCTTATGATTCTCAAAGTTTGTATATTGCATTTTCTAAGTTTTTCATAAAGGTAAAAAGTGTGTTCTAATTTTAGGGGAAACACAGTATTCATTTAGGTAGAATTAGACAAAGTTGTCTTCATAAAAGTTGTACCTTATCATCTTAGCTTTCCAACTGCATATAGTTTGTAATTTTTAGACTTTGAATGAGAGAGTTATGGTCGTTACACAACAATGGGTATTGATAGTCTGCAACACTATCTTTGACAGGTTTTCTGTTTGATCTTCAAGTTTTTCCATGGAGAAGCCAAAAGTGGCGAACTTTTCCAAAAGAGTCTTCCTTCATGTTCATTGTGGAGAATCTAAAAGTTGTCGATGGCAAACTTTTCCAAAGAGGTTTGGCTCTTCACCTTTAAAGTTCACCGCGGCGAAGCCAAATAGTTGGCCGTGACAAAGACTTTTTCCTGAGGTGTTTTAATTTGTGATTTTGACCCTTTTGGAGGAAAAATATCTCCTCTGATTCTTAAAGGAAGTTTTAGATCTAGAAGTCCTCTTAGAAACCGTCCTATAATGACCTTAATCTAACATCTATATTAAAATTTATGATCTTTTAAAAACAAGTCATTATGCACCCGAAAACCTGAGCTCCCTTGATTCTTTTGGCAATAACTTTGTCATCTAACCTCTAAATGATTTTACTCTTGAATAAATAGATTCCTAACTTATTCCTCTACCTCCCTTTATAAATTGGTAGCCTTTAGAGCTATGATTGTTCTAAAGAAGTCAAATTGTGATTCCGTTGTTTGACTGGTGTGAGCTCCCCCTTGTGGGATACGTGTACAAATGTCACTTAGGATGTCTGGCATGGGTCTCACGAGGTTCTGGTGCCTAAAAATTTGTAAAGAATATTAGTACAATTGCTTTACCCTTTTCTAAATTTTTAAAAAAAGATATTGATTTTCACTTTGATGATGAATGCATACATGCTTTTGACACTTGGAAATCTTTGCTTGTTTCACCTTCTATTTTGACTGCACCTAACTGGAGTTTGCCCTTTGAGCTGTCTAATGATGCTTCTAACTTTGTAGTTGGTGCTATGCTTGGTTAAAGGGAAGAAAAGTGATATAGATTGGTAGCGTATGCATCTAAGACACTTGACTCCGCTCAAGTAAATTATACCACTACTAAAAAAGGAACTTTTTGCTATAATCTTTGCTTTGGATAAGTTTAGACAGTATCTGATAAACTATCCAGCGGTTGTTTTTACAGATCATGCAGCGGTGCGGTACTTATTCAAGATGCCCCATTCTAAACCAAGATTGCTAAGATGGGATTTGTTGCTGCAGGAGTTCGATATTGAAATCAAAGATAGAGCTGGAGCAGAGAATCATGTGGTTGTCTACCTTAGTCGATTACCTAAAGGCATTGAGGGGTTTGACTCTTCTGATCTTATTGTTGATTCTTTTCCTAATTCTACACTTTTTTCCTTGGAAGTTTAGGAGCCTTGGTACTCTAATATTGTTAATTACATTTCCACTGATTTTGTGCCTCCTTTTATGTCCAAGTTTCAGGTTGGTAAGCTAAAGAGGGAGGCAAGATACTACACATGGGACCCTCCAATTCTTTAAAAGCAATGCAGTGATCAAATCATCAAGCGATGTGTTCCTAACAATGAGATCCACTTTATCCTTACCTTTGCAAATTCTTTATCTTATGGTAGGCACTGTTGGACCCTATTTTTAGCACCCAACATTCGGAGTCATAAAACGTGAGTGTATTACCTTATAAGGTTAACGAACCCTCATTAGCCATCAACCTATAAGGGTGGCATGCCCCCACTAGTCGAACACCAAAATCACAAATTGAATTCATCAAAAATGACTGTAGATCTCTGTCTCTATTTCATTTTGAAATAAGAACCATCTCATTTGGAGATCTATAGATCAAGATATGCTTAAAAAGCCAAAGTATGTTCATAACCCAGTCATGCTCTCCCAACCGATCCCTTACTTTCTTTCCATCCATCTTTTTCAAATCAAGATCAAAGATTATCAATTTTTATCTATAGATATAACAATGTGTTAGGAATCTATTAGTTTAAGAATCACTTCATTTGGAGGTCGGATGATGAAGTTATGGACAAAAGAATCAAACATGAATTTGTCTTCAATCATATTGGACCTATTTTAGGACAATTGGCAAAACTTTCTCTAGAGATATCAGATTAAGGTCATCTTAGAATGGGTTCCAAGAGGCCTTCTATATCTATAACTTCTATGTAGACTCCAAAGATAGATTTTGCCATTTGGAGGATTAAAACATTGGTCGTGTGGAAATACATGGGAAGACTGTGTATCCCACGGGTCTGGTGGCCTTTTCATTATTGGAATACACGGTTAGTGTTGATTTACACAGCCTGACCGCGTAACCTTCGGATTTTTACTGGAAGTTCACTCTCCAAGACCTCTCCAATGGATCCTACACCCATTCTAACACCACTTTCACTTATAATCTTTTCAAATTCAAAACCACTAATGCGATATGACTTCATTTACCCTAATTGTTCTGCATATACATCCTATGCAACATCACCAACTTATAATGATCATATCACTTAACTATGATAGCCACAAATCTCATACTTTCTATCGTTGGAAAGCAAGAAAGATAATCTACAAATTACAAGAAGATAGCTCTGTCTAATTTAGCCTAGATTAATACAATGTTTCCTTTGAAGTCAGAACACAATTCCCATCCCTATGTAAAGCTTGAAAATGCAATGTAAAGACTTGGAAAGTCATAAGCGAAACATATGCACATATATTTTGTTAACATTATAAGATAAGAGTTTTTAAAAAGATTTAATAGGCATTTCAAACCACAATATATCATAATCTGGAAACTCAAAATACAAAAGGTACTTGTCCTAACAAGTTTGAAATGCAACTAAAGCCTTGTGTTTACAAAATCTAACTTAAAATACAAAAACATTGCAAAAGTGGAGTGATGCTCGATCTCATTCTCTTCACCTAAAGATCGAAAGAAAATGGAGGGGTGAGCTTAAAGCTTATGGGTAATAGTTTTATTATCAGTAACAAGCAAAAACCACTTAAAGCATTCATGATCATAGTAAATTCCCATAAAAATCCATAAAACATATATTTCTCAATTTCTCCTCTTGTCAAACCAATACACAATTCACATAAGTTATGTATCCATCAAACTTGCCAATACATCATAATCACATAAACACATCAAAATGGTTTGAGTAGGAACATAAATGGAACGTACTAACACAATTAAAATGGTCTTTCGTATCCGTGAACGGAACGTACGATCGCAATCCCACATAATGGTTTTGCATAGCTGTGAACTTAGGGGAGTTCGTAAAGGAGCTCCATGTCACTAGCGGGTAAGCAAGAGAAGCCTTTAGTCAAACTGCACTTTGACATACAAAATGGACCAAACCAAAGATACATAATCATGCATTTCACAACTTGCAAACATGTTGCCCAAAATGGCACTTTTCCGAAAACATGATTTTCATAGGCATATAATATTCCAAACACATTTCCATCATCATTTCACAATTCGTCAAACAAGTTCATATAACAAACATATAGCAAATTCTTTCAAATAATTCAAGAGGAGTAAATGCCATATTTATTAAGTAATTGAAATCATTTATTGCTCTTAAATTTGAAAAGATAATTATGGCTCATTACTTAATTATAAACATGAAACCCACCTTAATTCCCTTGCTTAGAAACTTGCTCAAGGATGTCTCTCCTCTTACTCCTCTTGCCTCTCTTGCCTCCCTTCAGCATTGACAAAAATCCCCATTCAATAGGAATTCAAATTGGAAAACCCAAAGAAATATATATATATAATTGATCCTAGAATGCTTAAACCTATGAATTTCCTACGCTTTTTGAACCAAAATCCTTCCAAAAATTCAAAAGACTAAACATAAACTTACCTTGAATCTTCACTAAACAATGATTTTCTTAGCTATAATGGAAGCTCTAATCTTCCTCTTTCTTTTTCCCTTTGGATAACTTCAAATTCACTCTTTAAGACTAAGAAAAATTGAAATCTAGCTGAGCTCTTCTTTCTCTCCTTTCTTTTCTCTCCAACAACACTCTCTCCCTCCTCTCTCTTCTATTTTCATTTTTGTCTTCTTCAATTGCAAAAAAAACCCTTCTTCTTCCCCTTTTTACCCTTAATGAGCCTAAAAAGTCCATTTTACCCTTCCTTATAAGCTTATGTTCTTTTGTCCTTAAGTGATCTCCCAAGAATGCCCTTCATGCAATCTTACTACCTTAACACTTTAATTCAATTAACCTATGTCATAAAATCTTACTAACATTGACCTACTAATTAACTCCAAAATTAATCTATCAAATCTCATAATAAATTTAAATCATGCTTAATCAATAAGAAAAAGAATTTGGGGCCAACATTTCTCCCCCTCTTAAAAGAATTTCGTCCTCGAAATTGTTACCTTAGTTATTGAAGAGTTATGAATACTTCTCTTTTATGGCTTCCAAAGTTTCCTATGTGGCCTTTTCCACATAATTGTTTCTCTACAAGACTTTGACTTGTTGAACTGTCTTGTTCCTGAGGACCTTTTCCTTGGTGTCTAAAATCTCCATTGGAATCTCCTCATAACTCAGATCATCTCTCAACTGAACTTCAGTGGTTTGAATGATGTGGGAGGGATCCAATCTATATCTCCTCAACATGGACACATGAAAGACGTCATATATCTGTGACAATTTGGGGGGCAATGCTAACCTATAGGCTAGTGGTCAAATCCTCTCAACAATTTCATAGGGACCCATATATCTCGGACTTAACTTGCCTTTCTTTCCAAATATCAAAACTCATTTACAAGGAGATGTCTTTAGGAAGACTTTTTTTTCAACTTCATACTCCATTTCCTTTCTGTGTGCATCAGTGTAACTTTTCATTCTATCCTGTGCTACTTTAAGCCATTGCTTAACCAGATTAACCTTGTTAGCTGTCATCTAGAGTAAATCCGGTCCTATTAATTCCTTTCTCCTTCCTTATCCCAGCATATAGGAGTTCTACATCTCCTTCCATAAAATTCTTCATATGGAGCCATCTGAATGCTTGAGTGGTACGAATTATTATAAGGAAATTTGACCAATGGAAAATGCTCATCCCAAGCTCCTTTAAAATCGATCACACATGCCCTGAGCATTCCCTCAAGTGGTCGAATGTTCCTCTCAAGTTGACCATCTGTTTCAGGATGAATAGCAGTGCTAAAATTCAATTTGGTTCCTAAAACCTCTTGTAAGCTTCCCTAAAATCTCGAAGTAAACTGAGGATTTTTGTCAAAAACTATAGAGTCGAGAATCCCATACAGTCTCACTATCTCATCAATATACTTCCTTGCTAGCACATGCAGAGAATCAGTCTATTTGATTGCTATAAAATGGGCTGACTTCGTCAAACGATCAACAATAACCCATATGGCATCATGCTTCCTACTAGGCTTGGGTAAACTCATTAGAAAATTCGTAGTTATCTTTTGCCACTTCCACTTAGGAATGGACAATGGTCTTAACTTGCCTGAAGGTGTCTGGTGTTCAGCCTTGACTTACTAACACACTAGACACTTACTTGCAAATTCTACTACATCGCTCTTCATGCCTCTCTACCAGAAAGGCTCTTTCAAGTCTCTGTACATCTTGGTGCTACCTGGGTACATGGCATAAGGTGCATTGTGTGCCTCATGTAGTATTTTGTCCTTTACTTCCCTGAAATTCATAATACAGAGTCTGTTTCCTACAACTATAAGTTCATCATCCCTCACTACCTCTTTGGATTTCTTTCCATTCTAAATTTCTTCTTAGAGATTGCTTAATTCTACATCTTGTGCTTGTAACTCCTTAACCTTCTGCTTGAGTATCGGTCTCACTCTGAAAGTAGCAATAATACACTCAGGTTCCTCCTATTTCAAACTTATTTTAAGGTTAGCCATCTCTTCCAATAATGGTAGATAAACCGTCTGAACGTGGGCTATTGAGGATTTCCTACTCAAAGCATCCTCCACTAGATTTTTCCTTCCTGGATGATACTCAATCAACAAATCATAATCCTTAATTAGCTCTAACCATCTTCTCTGTCCCAAATTTAGTTCCTTGTGGATCAATAAATACTTGAGACTTTTATGATCCATAAAAATCCTTGTATAAACTTCATACAAATAATGTCTCCAAATTTTTAAGGTAAAAACTATTGCTGCTAACTCCAGATTATGGGTTGGGCAATTCAGTTCATAAGGCTTTAGCTGCCGCAACGTATAAACTATTACCTTATCTCCTTGCATCAATACGCAACCCAAACCCCTTCATAAGGTATCACTGTATAATTGTGTAATCCTCATCTCCCATAGGCAAAGTCAAGATTGGTGCACTTGTTAATCTATGCTTAAGCTCTTCAAAGCTTTTTTGACATTCATCACTCCAAATAAACTTCCGATTCTTCCTTAGTAACTTGGTCATTGGAGCTACTATCATAGAGAATCCTTCAACAAATCTCCTATAATATCCTACTAGACCCAGAAAACTTCTCATTTTTTCCACTGTCTTCAGTGCATGCCACTTTACCACCGATTCCATTTTTCTCGGATCAACATGTACCCCATCTTTCGATATCATATATATAAGAAAGATCACCTCATGAAGCCAGAATTCACATTTGTTGAATTTGGCATATAGTTCCTTATCCCTCAGTGTTCGCAACACTATCCTGAGATGTTCCTGATTTTCCTCTTCACTCTTAGAATAAACCAGAATGTCATTGATAAAAACTATGACAAACTGATCCAAATACTACTTAAAAACCTTATTCATAAGATCTATGAATGCAGTCGAAGCATTGGTCAGTCCGAATGGAATAACTAAGAACTTATAATGCCCATAATGAGTCCTAAAGGTCATCTTGCTTACATCAGATTCCCTAATCCTAAGCTGATGATAGCCTGACCAGAGATTAATTTTAGGAAAGACCTTCGCTCCTTGTATCTAGTCAAATAGATCATCAATCCGTGGCAGAGGGTATTTGTTCTTAGTAGTCACCTTGTCGAGTCTCCGGTAATCAGTACACATGGGCCATGTCCCATCCTTCTTCTTAACAAATAGAACAGGCACTCCCCATAGTGATGAACTTGGTCTTATCTACCCCTTCTCTAATAGTTCTTCCAACTGTTTTTTAAGCTCCTTAAGTTCAATTGAAGCCATTCTATATGGTGGTATAAAATTGGTGCAGTTTCAGGAACCATGTTGATGGTAAACTCGATTTCCCTCAATGGTGGCAAACCTAGTAAGTCTTTTGGAAACACATCTAGAAACTCCCTCATAATAGAAAATCCTCTAACTTCCCTTCATTCTGATCAATGTCTATAATGTGTTTCAAGAAGGTTTCACACCCTTTCTCATCATCCTATTAGCTAACAAAGCTTAAATCATTCTAAGTGATGGTATTCTTCTATCTCCTCTGAAAGTCACCTTCTCTCCATTTCCAAAGTCAAACTCTACCTTTTTGAGGCTATAATCTAACTTTGCACAATATTTCTCTATAGCATCCATACCCAGTATAACATCTAGACCCTTCAGCTATAGAGGTAGTAAGTCTACGACCAGTCTAACACCTTTAATAACCAGTTCACAATCCTTATATACTTGGCTTGTTATCAACTTCCTCCCTAAGGTAGCATTAACAATGAACGACCTATCCAATGGCACCAATTTAACACCATGCAATGTTATGCTAGCAGAAACAAATGAATGTGTGGAGTTAGAATTAATGAAGACATATACTTCAGAATTAAGTAACTAAGCCATGCCCGTGACAACTTCAAATGCAGCTACAACTTCCTCTTTGGTCATGGAAAACACCCTTTCCTGAGCCTGAACCCTTGGCCTTCCTGGAGGAATAATCTTCCTTACATCTCTAAAATTGCCTATCTCAGTAATTGGCCTAGTTCCCACGATTTCTGCTTTGCTTGGGGCTTGCAACTGTGACCCCTCTTATTTTATTACTTGGGGATAGTCCCTGATCATATGTCCCTTCTCTTCACATCGAAAACATTATGCAAGTAACTTGAAGCACTCTCCTCTATGAAATTTCCCACAATGCTCACATTGGAGGTTCATGTGGCTACTCCTCTCCATACTTCTATTGTCTCCTACAATTGAGGCTTGTACCAAAACTGCCTTGGCTTGCTTATTTTTTGTAGAGGCACTACTTCCCATTTCACTCTATGTGTGGAAACTCTTTATACCCCTCTCAGGCATTAGAGCACTCATCCCCTTCTAAGAAGATTGCCCCTGTTCTTCCTCTTCTTGTTCACTTCATATTTTATATTCTCCAGTTTCTCTACCTTGAGTGCAACATCTACCAACTACTGGTAGTCACAGAAGTTGTGGATTAGGACTTTCTCCTTGATCCCCAAATAAAGTCCTCCCTCAAACTTACAGCACTTATCCTCCTCATTTGCCACAATGTTAGCCGTATACCGTGACAGCTGGGTAAATTTCATCTCATACTCATTCACACTCATGTCCCTTTGTGTGAGATTCAAAAACTCCCTGGCCTTTTCCTGAACATAAACCCTCGAGAAGTACTTCCTCCTGAAAGCTTCCAAAAAGTCTCTCTATGTCAATACCAGCAATATCTCATGACTGTAGGGCACTAACTCCCACCAATGGAGCGCATCCCCCTGTAATAAACTGACTGTATAATCTAACTTCTATTTGTCAAAGCACTTCATATGAATCAGGACTCTCTCGGTCCTCTTCAACCAAGCTCCAGCCTCTTTAGGGTTGTTAGTCCCATTGAAATCCACAGCTCTATACTTGCGGAGCTTATCATACTGTCCACTTCTCTTGACTGGAGCAGCCACCGGAACTTGTGACCTTTGACCTATGGCATATGAAAAAGCTTGAGCAAAGGCTTGAAAGAACTATGGATCCAGAGGATTTACCTCAGGCATAGGAGGAAGAGGCGGTGGCACTTCATGTTGCACACTAGGTGCCTCAGAATCAGGAGCAAAATGTGTCCCCGAGCTTGCTTTCGAGGTGGCACAATCACTCCTTCAATTTTAAAACCATTTAAAATCTTTAGTTCATACTTTATGAAAAGCAATTTCAATTCATATAAAACAATACAAAACAATGCATGTTGTTCATTTAAAATAATGCATGTTCATTTTGTAATTGAAAACTACTCACCTTAATGCTTAAGATATTCCTAAACCTAGTCTCTCTAATACCACAACTGTTGGACCCTATTCCCAAAGCCAAACATTCCGAGTCATAAAACGTGAGCCTATTACCCTGTATGGTTATATCAATGAACCCTCATTATCCATCATCCCATAAGGGTGGCACGCCCTCATAAGTCAAACACAAAAATAACAAATTGAATTCTTCATAAAAATTGTAGCTCTATGTCTCTAGTTCAGTTTGAAATAAGAATCATCTCATTCGAAGCTCTATAGATCAAGATATGCTTAAAAAGCCAAAGTATATTCATAACCCAGTCATCTTCTCCCAACCGATCCGTCACTTTCCTTCCATCAATATTTTTCAAATCAAAACCAAAGGCTATCAATTTTTATGAAGAGATAGATAAATGTGTTAGAAACCTACTGGTTTAATAATCACTTCATTTGGAGGTCAGATGATGAAGTTATGGCCAAAAGAATCAAACATGAATTTGTCCTCAATCATATTAGACCTATTTTGGGACAATTACCATAACTTTCTCTAAAGATATCATATTAAGGTCATATTAGGATGGTTTCTAAGAGGACTTCTAGATCTACAACTTTTATGAAGACTCTGAAGAAAGATTTTTCTGTTTCAAGGTTAAAATAAGAGCTGTGTGCAAATACACGGGCAGAGTTGATTTACACGGCCTGACCATGTAACCTTCAGATTTTTACTGAAATTTCACTCTCCAAGACCTCTCCAATGATTTCTACATCCATTCCAACACCACTTTCACCCACAATCTTTCCAAATTCAACACTCCTAGTGCAATATCACTTTATTTACCACAATTGTTCTATATATACATCCTATGTACCATCACGAACTTATATTATCATATCTCTCAACTCCGATATCCAAAAATTTCATACTTTATATTATTGGAAAGCTAGAAAGATAGTTTATAATTTCTAACTAGATAAATTTGTATAATTTATCCTAGATTACTATAGTTTTTCCCTTAAAATCAAAATACAATTCCTATCCCTATGTAAAGCATTAAAATGTAATGTAAAGAGTTGGAAAGTCATGAGCGAAACATAATGTATATATTTTTCATTAACATCATAAGATAAGAATTTTTGCAAAGCTTTAATGGGCATTTCAAGCCATAATATATGATAATCTGAAAATCCAAAATACAAAAGGTACTTGCCTTAACAAGTTTGAAATGCAGCTAAAGCCTTGTGTTTACAAAATCTAACTTAAAATACAAAAAAATTTCAAAAGTGGAGTGATGTCTCGACTCTTGGTTACTTGATCTCATTCTCTTCACCTGAATATGGGACAAAAATGGAAGGGTGAGCTTCAAGCTCATGGGTAATAATTTTATAATTAGTAACAAGCAAAAACCACTTAAAACATTTGTGATCATAGTAAATTCTCATAAAAATCCATAAAACCTATATTTCTTAATTTCTCCACTTGTCAAACCAATTCACAACTCACATAAGTCATGTAACCATCAAACTTGCCAATACATCATAATCACATAAACACATCAAAATGGTTTGGATAGGTCCATAAA
>JANSVA010442171.1:0-17666 GCA_025504915.1 Erythroxylum reticulatum | reverse complement strand
TTTGAAGATTTGGAGACACTGCCTGAATGGTGAAACTTTTTAGGTATTTACTGATCATAAAAGTTTAAAATATTTGTATATCCATCACATCCCTAACAATAAAATAATCCATGTTAAACATGCTAGAAGAGAAAGAAATTGAAGTAAGACCGGATGGGGTAGCTCCTCCTTTTCTTTGTGTAATCTGGAAAATCTAGATGATGGGGTGCTCTTTACCTAATTAAGAATGAAACGTTAAATCTCCCCTATCTCTAATCTCTTAATCTGTTTTTTGGCTCCAGGAAGCAAGTTCCATACTCTTTGGCGACGTGTGGGATTCTATGTCTTATAAAGTCACAAAAACCTAAAAAAATACATGATACCCCTATGTCTCTTCAACTAACAGTTCACGATCATGGGTTATCTAAACAAAAACTTTCTCCATAGATTACCTACAATTGTGGAAGACATGCCCTTTTCCACGATCATGGGTTCTTGTTTTTTAGCAGCTCCACTTCTCTTCTCTTCTCTTGGTCCCTAGCTCAATTACAAAGGTGTCCACCCTCCATAATATCTTTTCAAAATCATTTGCGTATTCTTTTCAAACTAATTTCCATCATTCATTTCGTAAATCAATGACATAATTCATATACAAACATGTAGCATTTTCTCGAAGCATTTAAAAAACAAAAAATGCGCATGAATAAAGTAGTTGAAAATTCATTTATTTCTATTTCTTGAAAGAAAAATTAATGGCTTATTATTCAATTATAAAAATGTTACCCACCTTGAATTCCTTGCTTATAACTTGCTCAAATGTGCCTCCCCTCTTGCTCTTTTTGTCTTTCTTGATTTCTTTTTCATAGGTAAAAATCCTAAATTCAATGGGGTTGCAAAATTGAAAAGCCACAAAACACATTAACTAAAATTATTTCTAGAAAACCTAAACCTATGCATTTCCTAAACTTTATGAACCGAAACCCTTCCAAAAATCTAAAAGATTAAGTAAGACCTTGCCTTAAATCCTCACCAAATAATAAGATTGTTGGCTTAAATGGAAGATCTTTTCTTCCTTTTTCTTGTTCCCTTCTTGCACAACCTCAAAATCTCTCTAAAGAGCTTAGAAAAGATGAAACCCTAGCTTAACTCCTATGTGGCCTCTTCCACAAAATGGTTTCTCTATAGGACTTTAGCTAATTTAACTGTCTTGTTCCTGAGGACCTTTTCCTTAGTGTCTAAAATATCCATTAGAGTCTTCTCATAAGTCAGATCATCTCTCAACTGAACCTCGGTAATCTGAATGATATGAGATGGATCTGATATGTAACTCCTCACAATGGAAACATGAAATACATCATTTATCTGTGACAATTCTGGTGGAAGCGCCAACCTATAGGCTAACGTTCCAATCCTTTCAAGAATTTCATAGGGACCTACATATCTTGGGCTAAACTTGCCCTTTTTGCCAAACCTCATGACTCCTTTCTAAGGAGATGTATTAAGAAAGAATTTCTCACCAACTTTATACTCCATCTTCTTTTGGTGTGCATCAGTATATCTCTTCATTCTATCTTGAGCTGCCTTAAGCCTTTTTTTAACTAGATTGACCTTGTCAACTGTCATCTACAGTTACTCTGGTCCCACTAATCTCCTTCTTTTTTTTTGTCCCAGAATATAGGAGTTCTACATCTCCTCCTATATAGTGCTTCATAAGGAGCTATCTGAATGCTCGAATGGTACGAATTATTGTAAGCAAATTTGATCAATGGCAAATGCTCATCCCAAGTGCCCTTGAAATCCATCACATATGCCTTAAGCATTCCCTCAAGGTTCCAAATAATCCTCTCAGATTGACCATCTGTTTGAGGATGAAAAGTAAAGCTAAAATTCAACTTGGTTACCAAAGCCTCTTATAAGCTTCCCTAAAATCTCGAAGTAAACCGAGGATCTTTGTAAGAAACTATAGAGTTGGGGATTCTATGCAATATCACTATCTTATCAGTATATTTCTTTGCTAGCACATGCAGAGAATCAGTCTGTTTAATTACTAGAAAATGGGTTGTCTTCGTCAAACAATCAATAATAACCTATATAGCATCATGCTTCCTACTGGTCTTGGGTAAACCCATCAAAAAATCCGTACTCACCCTTTACCACTTTCACTTAGGAATGGACAATGGCCTTAACTTGCCTAAAGGTGCCTCATGTTCAACCTTGACTTGCTGACACACTAGAAACTTGATTGTATATTCTGCTATATCTTTCTTCATGCCTTTCCACTAGAAATGCTCTTTTAAATCTCTAAACATCCTGGTGCTACTTAGGTGCATAGCATAAGGTACATTATATGCCTCATTGAGTATCTCATCCTTTACTTCCTAGACATTTGAAATATAGAGCGTATTTCCCACAACCATTAGTCCATCATCCCTCACTACCACCACTTCAGATTTCTTACCATTCTGAATTTCTTTTCGGATCTTGCTCAATTCTACATCCTGTTCTTACAACTCCTTAACCTCTCTATGAGTATCGATCTCACTTTAAAAAGTGATACAATCAGGGTCCTCCTATTTCAAAATTATTCTAAGCTTAGCCATCTCTTCCAATAATGGTAGATTTACCATATTAATATGGGCTATTGAGGATTTCCTACTCAAAGCATCTGCCACTACATTTGCCTTTCTTGGATGGTATTCAATCAATAGGATATAATCTTTGAGCAACTCTAGCCACCTTCTCTATCTCAAATTTAACTCTTTCTATCTTAGTAAGTACTTGAGACTCTTGTGATCCGTAAAAATCCTAGTCTCAACTCCATACAAATAATGTCTCCAAATTTTTAGGGCAAGAATTACTGTTGCTAATTTTAAATCATGAGTTAGGTAATTCAACTAATAAGGCTTTAGTTACCATGAAACATAAGCTATCACCCTGTCTCCTTATATCAACACACAACCCAAACTCTTTCTTGAAGCATCACTATAAACTGTATAACCCTCATCTCCTATAGGCAAAGTCAGAATTGGAGCCCTTGTAAATCGGTGCTTAAGGTCCTTAAAGCTTTTCTGACATTCATCACTCTAAATAAAATTCTGATTTTTCCTTAACAACTTGGTCATCAGAATAGCTATCATAGAGAATCCTTCAATAAACCTCCTATAATATCCTACCAGACTCATAAAACTTCTCACTTCTTCCACTGTCTTTGGTGTATGCCAATTCACCACTGCTTCAATTTTCCTTGAATCAACATATTCCCCATCCTTCGAAATCACATATCTAAGGAATACTAGCTTATGAGGTCAAAGTTCACATTTGTTGAATTTGGCATAAACCTTCTTCTCCCTCAACGTTTGCAACATTATCATGAGATGTTCCTCATGTTCCACTTCACTCTTGGAATACACCAAAATGTCACACTATGACAAACTAATTTAGATACTACTTGAAGACCCTATTTATAAGATCTATGAATGCAGCTAGAGCATTGGTTAATCCAAATGGCATGACTAGGAACTCATAATGCCTATAACGAGTCCTAAAGGTTATCTTGCTTATATCAGACTCTTTGATTTTGAGTTGAAGATAGCCTAACCTGAGATCAATTTTAGAAAAGACCTTCTCTCCTTACAGTTGGTCAAATAGATCATCAATCTGGGTTAAAGGATACTTGTTCTTAATGGTCACCTTGTTGAGTCTCCGGTAATCAATGCACATAAGCCATGTTCCATCCTTCTTCTTAACAAACAGAACAGGCACTCCCTAGGGTGATAAACTCGATCTTATATATCCCTTCTTTAATATTTCTTCCAAATGTTCCTTAAGCTCCTTCAGCTCAGCTGGAGCCATTCTATAAGGTGGTATAGAGATGGGCACAGTACTAAGAATCAAGTCGATAGCAAACGTAATTTTTTTCATCTGTGGCAATCCAGGTAAGTCTTCTAAAAACCCATCTAGAAATTCTTTCACAATCAGAACATCTTTTAGCTTCACTTCATTCACCTCAGTATCCACAACATATGGAAAGAAGGTTTCACACCCTTTCCTCATCATCCTATCAGCTAACAAAGCTTAAACAATTATTAGTGAAGGTGTTCTCTTGTCTCTCTAAAAATTACCTTCTCTCCACTACCTAGATGAAATTCTACCTCCTTGAGGCTACAATCTAACTTTGCATGATACTTCTCCATGGAATCCATTCCAAGTATAACATCTAAGCCTTTTAGGTCTAGAGGTAGTAAGTCCACTACCAGTCTAGCATCATCAATGAATAGCTCACAATCTCTATACACTTGACTTATCATCACAATCCTTCCTAGAGGAGTACTAACAATTAAGGGATTATCTATTGGAACAAAATTCACACCATTTAATGACATGCTTATAGAAACAAATGAATGCGTAGAGCCAAAATCAGTCAAAACATATACTTCAGAATTAAATAACTGAGTCATACCTATGATAACTTTAAGCACAGCTACGGCCTCCTATCTAGTCATGGCAAATACCCTGACCTGTGCCTGACCTTTTGGCCTTGCTAGAGGAATAGCCTTCTTTGCAACCCCAGAACTGCCCACCTCAGTGGTTGGCCTGGTTCCCACTATTTCTGCTCTTATTGGGGCTTGCAGTTGCAATCCCTCTTGCCTTATTATCTAGGAACATTCGCTAATCATACGTCCCTTCTCCCCGCATCGAGCATATGCTCCAAGTAACTTGAAGCACTCTACCTTAGGAAATTTCCCACAATGTTCACATTGGGGGTTCATGTACTTGCTCCTCTCCATTACTTTATTGCTTCCCATAGTCGAGGCTTGCACTGAAGTTGCCTTTACTTGCTTATTTTTAGCGAAGCCACTACTTCCCACTTCCCTCTGTGTATGGGGATTCCTCATACTCCTTTCAAGCATTGGAGCACTCATTCCCTTCTTGGAAGACTACTCACAGTTCTTCCTCTTCTTATTCACTTCATACTTTATGTTCTCCAGTTTTTTAGCCCAGAGTGCAACATGCACCAACTGCTGGTAGTCATAGAAGTTGTGGATCAGGACTTTCTCCTTGATCCCTAAAGTAATTCCTCCCTCAAATTTGCAGCACTTATCCTCCTCATTCGTAACAATGTTAGTTGCATACCATGAAAGTTGGGTGAACTCCAGCTGATACTCACTCACACTCATATCCCTCTATGTGAGATTTAGGAATTCTCTAGGCTTCTCTTGGACATAGACCCTTAAAAGGTATTTCTTCCTGAAGACTTCCAGAAAGTCTCCCCATGACAATACCGACGGTATGACCTAACTATGGGGCACTAATCACTACCAATGGAGTGAGTCCCCATGTAGCAAGCTCACTACATAGTCTAACTTCTACTCATCGGAGCACTTCATCTAAAGCAGGAATCTCTCTGTCCCCTTTAACCATGCTTCAGCTTCCTCAGAATTGGTAGTCCCATTGAAATCAACAGCCCCATACTTACGGAGCTTATTATACTGTCCACTCCTCTCCACTGGAGCATGTGACCCTTGGCCCATGGCATACGTAAAAGCCTGAGTAAAGGCTTGAAAGAAATGTGGATCCACGGGGTTTGCTTAAGGCATAGAAGGAGGAGGCAATGGCATCTTATATTGCACATTAAGTGCCTCAGAATTTAGAGTAGAGTGTGTCCCCGCATCTTATGGGATATATGATTTATCCATGCTCCCTTGGCGAGAGCAAGATCGAGTCATAACTCCCCGAGTTCTCTTTCAAGGCAACATAATCACTCCTTCAATATAAAACCATTTAGAATCTTTATTTCATGTAAAACAATTTCAAATCATATAAAATAATTCAAAAAAATGTAAGTTGTTCATTTAAAACAATGCATGTTCACTTCCTATCTTAAACTACCCATTTTATGCCTAGGATACTCCTAAACCAAGTCCTAAACCTGGACCTCAACCTAGTTTCTTTGATACCATAACATGTTGGACCTCAATTTTCGAGTCCAACTCCCAATTCATAAAACATGAGCATGGTTCCTTGTAGGGATATTTCAATGGAAATCACAGCTCTGACATCATAACATGTTGGGCCCCATTTTCGGAGTCTAAGTTCTGAATCATAAAACATAGAAGTAGTTCCTCGTAGGGTTATTTCAATGTAATCTCCTTAACCATCTAATCATCTTCATTGTACGATACTATAAGTGTTGGGCCTAGTTTTTGCCCTCGCAAGACACATGCCCAACGTCCTATGAGACATCTGAACATGCATCCCATAGGGTGGCGTGCTCACACCATTCAGTCACTAAAAGAAGAATTGAATTCTTCAAATCAAATTTCCCCATTGCTTGATCTTTCTAATGACACCAAAATCGTTTAATTTGGTTTAGAAATCTGAAAGTTATATCCTAATCATTTTCGGACTATTATTATACTGAAATGGTACACTATTCTCAACTTTCATCCAAACATTGAAAGTCTTAGAGACTGAATTAAAATTTGATTTCTCCAGATAATTTGTATCTCCATGATCTAGTTTATTTTGAAACAAGAATCATCTCATTCAGAGCTCTACAGATCATGATATGATTAAAACACCAAGGTATGTTCAGTAAAATAATCAATTCATGCTCTTCCAACCGATTCCCTCACTTTCTTTCCATCCATCTTTTCCAAATCAACAAAAAAGGATAAAATTTCTATGGAGAGATATAGGAATGTGTTAGGAATCTATTGGTTTAAAAATTACCTTATTTGAAGGTCAGATGACAAAGTTATGGCCAAAAGAGTAAAACATGTTCAAAGTTGGAAATCCATTCGAGTGCAATCAAGAGGAACAAAGGTTCGATCGCAAGGATAAAGGTGTGCTTGTGAGGAAGGCAAGTGTGATTGTAAGGAGAAAGGTGCAGTCGTAAGGAGGGAAGATGCGATTGCAAGAGATCTTGGTGCAATTGCTAGAGTGCCTGGTACGATTGTGACCGAAGTTATCCCACATATACATCCTATGTGACATCATTAACTTCAAATTATCATAACATTCAACTTCGATGTCCAAAAATTTTATATTATATATCGTTGGAAAGATAGAAAGACAAGATATATCTTTTGAAAAGATGACTTTGTCTAATTCAGCCTAGATTGATACAGATTTCCCCCTGAAATTAGAATATAAATTTTACCCCTATGAAAGACTTGAAAATGCAATGCACAAACTTGGAAAGTCATGAGCATAAATACAATCATATTTCATTAATACCAAAAGATAAGAGTTTTACAAAGATTTAATGGGCATTTCAAGCCACAATATATCGTTTCACAAAATCCAAAATATAAAAGATACTTGAAATGCGACTAAAGCCATATGTTTACAAAATCTGGCTTAAAATACAAAAGTATGCAAATTCGGAGTGATGTTGTGACTCTTGACTACTCAATCTCTTGCTTATCACCTGAAGATGAGGAGGAATGGGGCTGAGCTTAAAAATCTCGTGGGTAACAATTTTATAATAGATAACAAACAAAAACCATTGAAACATTCATTTCCATTGAAAACTCACATTAAATCATGACACATATATCTCCTAATTCTCAATTTGTCAAACAATTTATAAGCAACCTAAATCATGCATTCAACAAACTCATCAACACATAAGCATATCAAAATGGTTTGGGTGGTCCATAAATAGAATGAACTAATACATTCCCATATAATGGTCTTGTGTAATCATGAACAGAACGAATTAACACAATCCCACATAGTGGTTTTGTGTAGTCGTAAACATGACTGAGTCCTTGAAGGAGCTCCACACCACTAGTGGGTACGCGGAAGAAGCCTTTAGTCGAAGTGCACTTGACATACAGAATGGGCCAAATCAAACTCACATAACATGTATTTCATAACTTGTAAACTTGTTGCCCAAATTGGCACATTTTGGAAAACATGATTTTTCATGAACATAATATCTTATCAAAATCATTTTCATTTTCATATTCTTTCCAAACGCATTTCCATCGTTCATTTCATAAATCAATACCATAATTCATATACAAACATGTACCACATTCTCAAAGTATTTAAAAAACAATAAATGCACATGACTAAAGTAGTTGAAAATTAATTTATTTTCATTTCTTGAAAGAAACATTAATGGATTATTATTCAATTATAAAAATATAACCTATCTTGAATTCCTCGCTTATAACTTGCTCAAATGTGCCTCTCCTCCTACTCCTCTTGTCTTTCTTAACTCCCTTTTTATAGGTAAAAATCCCAAATTCAATAGGGTTGCAAAATTCAAAACCCACAAAGCATATTCACTAAAATTGTTTCTAGAAAACTTAAACTCATACATTTCCTAAGCTTTATGAACCAAAACTCTTCAAAAAAATCCAAAAGATTAAGTAAGAACAAACATTGAATCTTCACCAAATAGTAAGAATCTTGGCTCAAATTGAAGCTCTTTTCTTCCTCTTTCTTTTTCCCTTCCTGCACAACCTCAAAATCTCTCTAGAGAGCCTAGAAATGAAGAAACCCTAGCTCAACTCTCTTCTTTCCTCTCAAACCATCGAAACTCTCTTCCTCTCTTCTTTGTTTTTGTATTTTCTCTTCTTCCTTCTCTATTTTCATTTTTTTCTTCCTCATCAAGAGTAAGGCCACTCTTCTTTTCTCCATTCTACCCTTAATGAGTTTCAAAAGTCCAATTTGCCCTTCCTTATATGCCTTATGGTCTTTATCCTTAAGTGAACTACCAAAAATGCCTTTATACAATCTTACTACCTTAATTCAACTAACCCATGCAATAAAATCCCACTAACCTTGACATAATAATTAGCTCCAAAATAATTAATGTACTCAAATCTCAAATTTATTTTAAACCATGCATAACTGAAGAAAAAATTTCAGGGGCCAACACATTTGGTATAGTGAAATTGGTGGAAAATGGACTAGTCATCAAATAAGAATTAGATCAATAGACCAATTATTGTGTGACATGTGACCTATTTATAATGAGACATATGGACTGATTAATTGATGATATATGGCAGCATCTTGATGAGACAAATGCAATATATGCTTTAAGACATATGTCTTTGTAAGTTAGTGACACCTAGCATGTGAGGTAGCAAGTTTATGTAGCTAAGTTTTTGCTTCCTTTCTTGTTTCCTTCACTAAAATTGCTCCAGCTTTTCTCTGAAATTTGCTTGAACCCTAGCCAATTTGGTACATGAAACTTATACGTATAGCCTTCACCAAATTGCCAAAAAACCAGCTGAATGTGATTATAAGTTTGGGTTGATTTTTTCTTGCTTAGGAGGACTAGTATAATCTGGAGTTTTGAGTTTAATTAGAAGCCTAATAGGTAAGTAACCATTTGAGTTTTATGGCATATCAAATGATATAAGAATAATGTTTTAATTAGACTAAAATGCATGTGATATTGGTGAAGAAGAATTTTTGGAATATGTTAGCTGTAGTGTTTTCACTGAACATGCATTGGTATTTTAGCCATAACTTGATCTATAGACATCCAAATGGGATTGTTTTAATTTTATATTAAACTAGAGACGTATGGATATATTTTTTATAAAGTAATTAAAATTTAATTCTGTCTCAAAAAGTTTAAAATTTTGGCTTGAAATTGAGGTTTTGGATTTTGTCATTATTTGGGAATAGTCTATAGTATTGTAGGTATAACTTGCAGAATACTAAAATAAATTGAATGAAATTGGTTCATTAGAAATTTAACACATAAAGGAACAATTTTTTAGAAGAATGATTTGCCTAATCCTTCATTTTCCTTGCCAAAATGGCCATGTAAAATTGACCCGAAGATTTATTTTGAGAAGAACTGGAATGAAGCTTGAATAAAAGGTAATACACGATCGTGATATAAAGGCACCATTAAGGGGTTTGCACGATCGTGCACAAGCATGATCGTGACAGAGGAGGATCAATTGGAATTGCACGATTGTGATAATGAAGGTGCACTGATGTTTGACAGCTTTGAACACAATTCACTCCTTTGACCATAACTTCTTCTCCGGACCTCCGATTGACTTGAAATTTGAACCACAAGCTCCTGACACGTTATCCTTCCACTCCAATAAATTGTTTTCTTAGAAAAGTTCATTAACCAAAGGATTGATAATGATTGATTGATGATGTTATAATATTTAAGTGTATTGAGATATGAACCTTAGTGCATGATTAAATAATGAACTTAGAATAAATTTGTATTATTAAGGTGTAAACCTATGTTAAAATTAGATATATATGAGTTTTGAAGTGTGAGTGATCATGAGATGTGAATAAAGGAAACATGCCCAGAATAGTTATTGAGCATGTATTAAATATGACATTCATATATATATGCACAAATGAGTAAGTATTTGATTAATCGACTTTGCAATTTGAATTATATGTGAATTTGTGTGATTTTAAAAGCTCAAGTCAGATGCCATTCAGACATTACCAGATCATCCGGGCAATATTATAAATTGGAGCGAACTGTGAGTCAACCTAGATGATCTCCCTAGGATTGAATTATTCTGTTTAACTTCTAATTATTAAACTATTTGTGATTTATTTGTGAATTTCGCACTTTAATGGTCCGAGGAGTTTGGTATTCAGGAATGTATTGGAAGTATTCTGTTTGCATTTGAATTTTGAATGATATCTGTATACTTAATAAAAGTCGAATGCTGGACTTAGGTCCGATGAATATGAGATTTTGTCTGTGCATTAAAAGTGAATGCTATACATGGAATATTCTGTTATTTGATGCATTTCATTAAATACATGTTCTGATAAAGGCGTTGAGATTAGAGTAGTCAGTCTAAAAGAGCTTTAAGCTTAAAATTCTACATGTAGAGCTTTGCTCCATTATTTCTATATCTGACTAAGCCCAATGGGTCAGTTTCTGAAAGTTGTGTGATCATAACAAATAATAACGAATCTAGAGTTTCATATGCATATACATTTGTATATTTATAATTATGAAATATATGATTATAAAATATTTTCTAAAATTGTGATGATAAAGTGATATGGCGTGATAATGTGATTGATTGGGTTATATATGTTTTGAAAGAAAGTATGTGAAAAGTGTG
Organism: Erythroxylum reticulatum; assembly: GCA_025504915.1. Classification (NCBI taxonomy): domain Eukaryota; kingdom Viridiplantae; phylum Streptophyta; class Magnoliopsida; order Malpighiales; family Erythroxylaceae; genus Erythroxylum; species Erythroxylum reticulatum. Next base: position 6,594 of record JANSVA010442171.1, on the reverse strand, counting down.
TCATTCATTATGTCTTATTAAGATGGAAAATGTTTGTGAAAATGGTTGGTTGTTGTTGCAGTCTAAACAAAACAATATAAATTAAATTATATCTAGACCAATTATAGGCAAGCGCACCCTGTCAACAAGTAAAATAAATCGGTAAGAACCGGATATCGTACCCAAGGGAAAATTTCCAACACGTAAGATAATTAAATTAAACGATAAAACATTACTCAGACGATCAAGAATTGATTGATTTGAAAATAAAATAAAATAAAGTAAGCAAATTAAGAAAATATGAAAAATGCAAGGTATGAATTAAAATGACTAAATTTAATCAAATGACAAAAATCGGTTAAGGTATTGGATTTCAGTTGGATTGGATACTAAAAATAAAATTATAATGGTGGAATGATATAGGAAATACTTCACTTAAGCAAGTCAAACCCAATGTTCATGGGAATCCCCTTCTCTTCTAAATTCGAGTCACCTACTTGGTTCATACAAGAAGCCTAAAATTAAGTTCGTTAATCCTAGGTATCCTCATACAAGATCCTAAGGTTGGTCTACATTTTAGTCTCAAGTATGTTGCTCGATTAATTTTCTGACAAATTAAATCTCATTGGTTGTGGCATTCAATCTTCTAAAGTCTTAATCTAGGTGATTAAGCTAAATTAGGACTAAATATGCATTCAATCAAGCAAAAATCAATATAACAAAAATTATCCTAATCTAATATCAATCTTAACCTTAACCGAAAAGAAAAACTGACTCACACATATTTATCAATGTAACATAAATCATGGTCATAATATATGTTTGCATTGATTAAATCCAAAAAATTAAAATAATTACAAAATAAAAAGGAAACAAATTAAAAACACCCCCTTTTCTCGCAACAGAATTTTATCACACCACTAGCTTCGACATATTTAATCTTCACCAGCTCACTTTTTCTTCACCAGTAGCTCACATTTTCATCTGCAACGTTGTTCTTCTTATTGAGTGGTGGCTTTGGCTTCTTTTCTTGTGTGAGTGGAGGGTTTTCTTCAACTCACCAACTAACGTGTGTCTCCAGCCAAAAACCTCCTTCTCCTCTTGCCACCAGTAACTTAATTTTTTTCCATACAGCTCTTTCAAAGTTTCCAACCACCAATAGCTACGTTATTTTCGCCACCCACTCAACGTGTCTTGCTTCCTCACCTTGCTAACGTTTTTTATTTCCTCTACCAGCTGCCCTCCTTAGGAGTCTCCACTAGCCAATGTGTTTCTCTTCTTAAACTCCAACTGCCTTCGTTTGGTAACTCTTCCAGCTCTAATGTTGTCCAGCCTCCACGATCTTCCTCATCTGCCAGCTACTCACGTGTCTTCTTACTACTAGCAGCTTGCACTGTCCTCCACTAGCCAACATTATTTTCTTTTAGCTAACATGTTTGTCATTTTTTTAAGCCAACAACTGCCTTCTTCTCCTCTTGCCATAACTCCTCATCTATTGTCTTGGTTTCTTCCACCTCAACGTCGCTGATTTGTTGCCTCCTATTTTTACCAACTCACACACGTTCCTTCTTTTATCTCCTCCAGCTAATATATTTTATCTCTATCACCAACTGCCTCACGTTGAAGTCTCCAAAAGGCTAACGTCCTCTTCTCTCCACAGCTATCACTTTATTCTTATGCCACCACCAGCCTCCTTAGCCACCTGCATGAGGAGTTATTTCTGTTTGTTTTTTTCTCCTAGTGTCCACGCCACAAAGTATCTTTTTTCCTTTGATTGTGCTCCAACTGCCGTGTTTGATTTTTGTCTCTGTATTGATTATTTTTTTAAGATTTTTGATCCCCTTCTTTTTCAACATTTACGCCCTCATTTTCTTCTCTACACCACCAGCACTACTTCATGTTACCAGTTACTCTAACTTTTCTATCTTATACCTTGATGTGACAAATAACAATTGTAGTTTGGTCCATGTTTCATGTAAGCCCAGCTACGCTTCTTGTTCACATTTTTTTCTCTTCCCACCGCCAATAGCTGCTGCTATATATTTTTTTCTTTCTTCCCCATTTAATCTCCACGCTTCTCTCTATTTGATTTTATGTCTTTCCAGCCCCTCTCTTTTCTCATGCACAACTCTCCTTCTTATCTACCAAAAATGTTAACAATTTTATTCATCCAATATATGCCTAAATTAAAAAAACTCTTAATTAGTGTAATTTAAATATTAAATGGACAAGAGTATACCAAATTATGTATCAAAAATTAATACAAAAATGCCCATTAACAATTGTATGATATTTTTGTATTTGACCTGAGTGAGATCATCAATGATGGTTCACTCATTGAGTTCACAAAACTCATCAAAATTGCAATGTGGCTTTTTAGGTATAAGACAGGAGACCTAGTTCCTAAAATTTTCTAGAGCAACATTTTGGATTAAGATATGGCTCAAAGGTTTATCAGCTGACATTATAGGAGTTATAGACTACTTTTTGTAGTTTCTTTGACATATAGAACTTTTCTATAAAGGATTGTAAATATTTTTTTCAATGACTATAACGTAAAATTTTTGCAATGAATGAAATGAAGTGTTGAGGTTTTAAGTATTGTATATTCTTTATGATGCCATTTAAAAGATTATGTTTGCTCTAACATGCCATTGTCATAGGATATATACATAAATGTCCTCTGGATGTTCGGGTATAAACACTATGGTAGTGGGGTGATACAAAACTACACTACCATAAGCTTGCTCACATACCATGAGGCCCCAACTGTCTCGATGCATATGTAATTACTTTGCCATACTGCAACACACCCTAATCCCTGATGTGAAGCATCACTGCATACAACATATCCTCTAGATTCTAGATGAAATATCTAACACCGATGTTGTAATCAATCGATGTCTCAATTCCTCAAAACTCTTCTGACACTCATCAGTCCATCTGAATGGTACATTCTTCTTCAGAAGCTTTGTCAAAGGGGATGAGATCAAGGAAAACCCCTCAACAATCGTCCAGTAATATCCAACTAATCCAAGGAAACTCTAAATCTCATACACATTCCTTGGGGCTTCCCACTTTATTATTGCTTTACATTTCTTTTGGTCCACCTATATACCCTGTCCAGATACTATGTGACTTGAAAATACTACTTGTTCTAACCAGAATTCACATTTACTGGAATTGGCATACAATTGCTTCTCTCTCATAATTTGTAGGATCAACCTCAAGTGATCAAAATGTTCTTCATTACTTTTCGAATCCACTAAAATTTCATCAATAAACACAATCACAAAGTGATCTAGATAAGTCTGAAATACCTTATTCATCAATGCCATAAAAGTTACCGGAGCATTCGTCAGTCTAAAAGGCATCACCAAAAACTCAAAATGTCTACATCAGGTCCTAAATGCACACTTTAAGTACATCAACTTCTACTATCTTTAACTGATAATACCCTGATCTCTGATCTAATTTAGTGAATACCTGAGCTTCTTGCAGCTGATCAAGTAGATCATTAATTCTTGGTAAAGGATATTTGTTTTTCATTGTCACCCGATTCAACTGCCTATAATTGATACATAGCCTCAAAGTTCCATCTTTCTTTTTCACAAATAATACTAGAGCTCCCAAAGGTGATACACTAGATCTAATAAATCCCTTGTCCAATAAATCCTGTAATTGAGTCTTAAGTTCCTTAAGTTCCATATGCCATCCTATACGGAGGAATCGATATAGGAGCAGTACTTGGAACTAAGTCAATCATAAATTCCACCTCTCTTTTTGGGGGTAAACCTGGTAATTCACTGGGAAACACTTTTGAAGAATCCCTAACAAAAGGAATGTCCTAGATCATCTTCCCAATACGAGTGTCAGTCACGTAGGCTAAATAAGCCTCAAAACTACCTCGAATCAGTCTAAAGGCACTCATCGAAGAAATTAATCTAACTGGTAGTACTTAACTAACACCTCGAAATATCAACCTCTACTGAGTTAGGGATTCAATAAACACTTCTTTGGTATGGTAGTTCATCACAACCTTATGTGTGGTAAGCTAATCCATACCTAAGATAATATCTATCTCTTTCAATTGCAAGACTGTTAGGTTAGCCTTCACCTCAACCTAATCAATCCAAATAATATACTCTTTACATACCTCGGACTATTTAATCCAAATAATATACTCTTTACATACATCCTCAATTACTGTAGTACTGCCTACTAGAGTACTCATCACTAGGCCACATTTTAATATTTCTCACTTACAATACAATCTAGATGCTAGATGTGGTGTGATGAATGAATGCGTAGATCCTAGATCTAGCAATGTAAATGCCTTTAAATGAAAGAACTGTAATATTCCTATAATGAAATTTAGGGAGCCCTAAGCCTCCTATCTGGTAATGGCATAGATCTTGGCCTGAGATTGCGATTGATTGCTTTGCACCTCAGTTCTGGCACTAGGAACTGTAGAACTTGTTCTACCTCTACCTATACCTCTCTGTCCCACTCCACTGATTCTACTCTACTGGACAGTCATTTCAGTTACCGTTCGTCCTCTCACTCCTAATTGTGTTCTAACGATAACAGGACAATCTCTAATCTGATGCTCAAAGGAGCCATAATATAGACAAGCACCTAATAGTTTCCAACATTCACCACCATATCTCTTCCCCTAGTGCTCACAGCTAGGCATCTGTGGTGGTTGTATCTTGTAAGTTTGCCCTCTAAACAGCTGACCTCTACTGAAATAATCAAAGCTACCTCTCAGCCTAAATCCTAACTACCTCTATCTCGGTTGTAATCGTGATGGTCTATTCTGACGTTTATTGAATCTTTTGTCAAAATTAGCTTGAAATTCTCCAGACCTCTTCATTATGGACTCCTACCTATACTCTGCTTAGCCATCTTTCAATAGCTGCTCAATTATGTTCGAAGCAGCTCTTAACTAAGTGAAAATGCTCAAATTGGTAATTGCCAGCCTTGTTCTAATTTCCATGTTTAGCTCATCTTCGAACTGTCTACATTTATTCTCTTCAGTCAAAATCAAGGCTATAATATACCCCATCCGTAACATCCCGTTCCTATACTAAGGGTTAGAGCTCTATATTTTGGTAATTGAAAAAATAGCAATGAGAGATTAGAAGAAAGTGAATTTCATGCTTATGTAAAATGTAGCAAACACACACACATGTGAATAGTTAATTTTTTACATTAAAATGACAGTACATGCATTCATTGACATTATGGGTATAATTATTTATAAATGTGATTTTATTGAGAATTATGGTTTGATTGTATTGAAAATTGGTTTGGATAGTATATTTATTAATTTAGAATTTCTGGAATTTCTGGGAAATTTTCTAGACATTTTTTGGTATATTTGGATTAAGAAACATGCCAAATGGTAGAACAATTGATAAATAGTAGTAGAAATAAATGTCAAATGGCAATGGAAATTTTAAAAATGACTTTAGGAATTGTTGGTAAGTGTCATTGAAAATTGGAGCCAATTGGAGTAGAAATCATAATTGACTGGATTGGTTAAATAAAAGACCTAGTTAAAATTTATAGAAATTAGACAAGTGTCCAAGTCTAAAGTCACTATTCTTTCATTTAATTGAAAGACCATTTAAAGGTCATGCATTTTGCTCTATTCTTCTTCATTTTCGTGACTTTCTTCTTCTCCTTCTTCTCTATTTCCTTTTGCTTCATTGACTTTCACCTTCACTCACATTAAAGCTAGCTCTCATCTCTTATTTCGTAGTCTTTCACCTTGCTCTCTCCTTTATTCTTGTAACATCCCATCACCGATGGGAAGGGTAAAATAGTAAATTGGGACAGGTTATGAGTGTGTAAACTTATCTCGCCAGGTTCATGCATAATATGGCCTCCATATATACATTAATAGAAATTTTTGCACATGCATATGATTGTACATGCATTCATGACATTTTCCCGGTATATTGTCATAAATGTGATTATTTTGAAAAATGTGATTGTGGTGTTTGAAAATTTAATTGGAGTGGGTCTTTGTGAGTTTTGCATTTTTGGAGAAATTTAGAAATTTTTCTGGGAATTTTCAGGAAAAAACTTCTTGACCGAAAAAATTGCCAAGTGGCGGACTGATTGGTTTCCGGTACTAGAAATGACTGTCCAATGGCACTGGAAAATTACATACACGATTTTAGGATTTCTTACTTTGAGCCATTGGAATTTTGGGACAAAATTAGAGTAGAAATTGAATTGTTATTGAAAATGGAATAAATGAGTGCCTAAAAATAAGACAAGTGGTAAGTGACACTTGTCACTTGCCTACTTATGTCTTACACTTAGTGGTTTTTTAAAAGAAAACCTAACTTTTAAAACTCATTCACGATGCTTTCTTAAGGACTTAAAAGCTTTTGTTTTCTTCTTTTCATCCTAATCCTCTTCTTTTTTTCCTCCTCCTCCGTTTGTTTCTTTCTTCTTGTAAAGTGCTACTCTTATCCAACTTATCAAAAGCTCTTCCATCTTAAGAGTTTTCTCAAGCCTAAGTTTTCTACCTCCCTTAAAATGGTGATTGTCGTGTGTGTGAGAGGTGGTGAAGAAAAGTAGAGAAGTTGGTGTCTTTTG
>JANSVA010442137.1:0-17672 GCA_025504915.1 Erythroxylum reticulatum | reverse complement strand
GCCATTCTCGCGGGGCACGGATTCGGGTATCACCATTGATATCGGGTTCGGATCCAGCGGGAATGGGGTGTTACACCACCATTGCGGGGTAGATACGCGGACATAACTCAGGATGTTGGTTATGTGTCTTGTGAGAGTGGGGTGCTATATATAATTCTTGTAATTTTGGGAAGAAGAAATGGCTCAAAGGTTGATCAGCTAAAACTGAAGGATTAAATAGAAATTTTTGTATAATTCCTCTTTCTTGTAGTGTGTTTTGTATTAGGATTTGGATGATGTACATATTTGGATGCTTAGTAAAGCTACAATGTACATATTCAGTTTTTATGAAATGAAAGGAGGAATTCATTTGTTTTTTCAAATATTGTATCTTTTCTTTATGTTACCTTATAAGAGATTATAACTGATGATGACATGATTAAGTTATTGTAGTCACTTCTCTAGCATCCCATTGTTATAAGGTATGTACTGGAAAGTCCTTAAAGTGTTCCGTTATATACTATATGGAAGTGTGTTACATTATTTGGTATCAGAGCAAGGTTGGCATCCATAGGGATATATAGGAATATTAGACATGAAATATCATGAGAAATGCAAATAATAATTGAAGTTATTGTCTATTATAGGTCATCCGTCATAAGTGATCAAGTGGGACAGTCAGCTAATTTAGAATTAGGAGGAGCTAGTAGAGAGTCCTCTGTACCTCGACCTGAGGTAATGCCTCCCAGAATTCCCAAGAGAAGGGAGAAGAGGTACAATAAGTTACGAAAGAAAAGGGCTGTGGACTTTTATAGAAGTACAAACCCTGTAGAGGTCGAGGGATGGCTAGAGAGAATAGACAGTTTTTGACCAGATGGACTACGAGTTGGACGAGAAGTTCGATTATGTGATATCTTTATTGTAAGGCCCAACATATTAATGGTGGAAGACTGTTCCAGGTAGTACCACCAGGCCTTGCAATCTAAAGTGGGAAGATTTCTTGAGGGTCTTCAAGGAGAATTACATGCCCAAGATCTACTTGGACAGAAGATGAAAGAGTTGTTGGATTTGAAGCAAGGTAGATTATCGGTAGTAGAGTATGAGATTAAGTTTAATAAGCTGATGAGGTATGCCACTGCCTTGATTCCTACTGAAGAAGATAGGTCTAGAAGATTTGAAGATGGGTTCAACATGGAGATCAGAACAAGGCTAGCAATCACCAACCTGAGCAGTGTTACTGAGTTAAAGGTTGCCTCGATCAGAATTGAGCAGCTATTGAGAGAGGAACAAGCAGAGTATAGGTAAGGGTCCAGAATGAAGAGGCCTAGTGAATTTCAACATGGTTCTGGCAGGAAGTTTAGTAAGCGCCAGAATAAATCCTTTCAACCACCAGTTGGATCAAGACAGTCGGAATTTAGACATAATGGTAGCTTTATACAGTTTGGCAGTGGAAAAGGTGTAGTGTCCGGTCAGGTACCAAGTTGTGAGTACTGTGGAAAGAAGCATGATGGTGAGTGCTAGATATTTTCTAGAGCTTCCCTTCATATGCGGATCCTTTGATTATCAAATTAGAAATTGTCCTACTGCTATTGAAGCCCAGTCTGGTATGAGAGGAGGATTAGTGAGTAAAGCTATTGTCCAACAGAGCCAAGCTAGTGGGTCTGGACAAAGAGGTCATGGTAGAGGCAGAGTGAGTTATGGGATTCCTTCTGTCAGGACTAAGGTACGAAGCAACCGACTACAATATCAGGCTTGAGTTTATACCATGACTAGATAGGAGGCACAGGATTCTCCAGATGTCATTACAGGTGCGCTATTTATTTTTGATTATGAAGCATTTACATTGCTAGATCCTAGATCTACTTATTCTTTTGTCGCACCGCATCTAGCATTTAGGTTGCATTGTAATAGAGAGCTATTACAATATGGATTAGAGGTGAGTACATCGATAGGTAGCACCATAGTTATAGGAGAAGTCTACAAGAGATGCTTGATTCGAATTTATTAGGCAAAATTGGAGGCAGATTTAATCATATTACAGTTAAGGGAGATTGAGATTATCCTAGGTATAGATTGACTCACTACTCATGGGGTTATCATAAACTGCTATACTAAGGAAGTGTTATTAGAGTCTCCTAATCATCCGAGACCAGTTTTTAGAGGTATTAGTCAAGCAGTGCCAGCCAAGTTGATCTCATTTATGAGTGCTTTGAGGTTGATGTAAGGGGATGTGAGGCTTATCTGGCCCACGTCATAAATACTTGTGCTGAGCAGAATGTATAGGACATTGTTGTTGTTAGGAAATTCTTGAATGTATTTTTATCTTAGTTGTCTGGTTTACCTTATCGAGAAATGCAGTTTACGATCGACTTAGTTCTGGAGGCTACTCTTATATTTATTTCTCCATATAGGATGACACCTATGAAACTAAAAGAGTTGAAGGCTCAGTTATAAAAGTTGTTGAAAAAGGGTTTTATTAGACCCAGTATATCACTTTGGGGAGCTCCAGTCTTATGAAGAAAGATGGAACTCTAAGACTGTGCATCAATTATAGGCAACTGAATCGGGGGACAGTGAAGACTAAGTACCCGTTGCTTGGAATTGATGATTTGCTTGATTAGTTTGTAAGGAGCTCAAGTGTTCACTAAGTTTGATTTGAGATTTGGATACTATCAGTTAAAGATAGTAGAAGCTGATGTACCCGAAAAGTGCGTTCAGGAGCAAGTATGGGCATTTCGAGTTCTTAGTAATGCCGTTTGGGTTAACTAATGCCCCAACTACATTTATGGCTTTGATGAATAAGGTGTTTTAGCCCTGCTGCATTGATTTGTGATTGTGTTTATTGATGACATCCTAATGTATTCAAAGAGTAAAGAAGAACATGCTTAGCATCTGAGATTGATCTTACAAATTATGAGAGAGAAACAACTATATGTCAAATTCAGTAAATGTGAATTTTGGCTAAATCAAGTAGTATTTCTGGGTCATATAGTGACTGGATAAGGCATTCAAGTAGATCTAAAAAAGATAGAGGCAGTGTAAATTGGGAAGTTCCGAGGAATGTATTAGAAATCTAAAGTTTCCTCGAATTGAATGGATATTACCGGAGGTTTTTTAAGGGGTTCTCGTTGATCTCAACCCCTTTGATTAAACTTCTGAGGAAGAATATAACATTTAGATGGAATGATGATTGTCAGAAGAGTTTTGAGGAGTTGAAACATCGGTTGACAATAACACTGGTATTAACTATTCCATCTGGAACTAGAGGATATGTAGTATACAGTGATGCTTCACATCAAGGATTAGGATGTGTATTGATGCAGTATGGCAAGGTGATAACCTATATATCGAGACAACTAAGGTCTCACAAGATTAACTATCTGGTAGACGATTTAGAGCTTGTTGCAGTTGTTTTTGCATTAAAGATATGGAGACACTGTCTATATGGAGAGACATTCCAGATATACACTGATCATAAGAGTTTGAGATATCTGTTGGGTCAGAAAGAATTAAATATGAGATAGAGGAGATGGGTAAAGTTATTAAAAGACTATGATTGTACGATTGTGTATCATCCAGGAAAAGCTAATGTAGTGGCCGATGCTTTGAGTAGAAAGTTAAACTGTAGTGTAGCTCAAATTCAATTATCGAGGTGACCAAGCTTAATTCAATTGAGAGCTTTAAATGTGGAGTTGAATCTAGAGCAGAATGAGGCATTAATTGCTACATTAAAGTTGAGATCCATGTTGTATGATAGAATTTGAAAAGTTCAAAGTAAAGATCCTGAAATAGTGAAGTTTCTCGAGAAATTAAAGATGAATCCGGATTTTGAGTTTGAATTGAGAGATGAGACAATATGGCTAAAGTAGAGGCTATGTGTGCCTAACGTGGATGATTTGAGGAAGGAAAATCTTAAGGAAGCTCATGTGACTGCTTATGCTATGCATCCTGGTACCATACGCTGAAGCAACATTTCTAATGGCCTGGAATAAAGAAGCAAGTAGTGGAATATGTTTCTAAGTGTATAACATATTAGTAGGTTAAGGCTGAGCATCAGGCTCTAGTTGGAAAGTTACATTTGTTGCCTATTCTAGAGTGGTAATGGGAACAAATCACTATAGATTTTATTATAGGATTGCCAAGGATTTCGAGGCATAATGATGCTATATGGGTTGTAATGGACCAATTGACTAAGTCATCCCATTTCTTACCAGTGAGAGAGAATAACTCACTAGACCAGTTAGCCCATAGGTATATGAATAAGGTGGTTAGATTGTATAGGGTTCTAGTGTCTATTGTATCGGACAAGGATCCCAGATTTACTTCTAGATTTTGGAAGAGTTTGTAGTTAATTATGGGCACAAAGTTAAACTTTGCTACTACATTTCATTCTCAAACAGATAGACAGAGTGAAAGGACAATCAAGACTATTGAGGATATGCTCAGGGCATGTGTATTGGAGTTTCAAGGAGCATGAGATCAGTATATTGCATTGATTGAATTTGCTCACAACAACTATTATCACAGCAGTATCGAAATGGCACCATATGAGGCATTGTATGGTAGGAAGTGTCAGTTGCCTATATATTAGGATAAAGAGGGCTCGAGAATGGTTGAAGGCCCAGAATTAATACAAGATATTGTGGATAAGGTAAAACTAATCTGAATCCGAATTAAAGAAGCTCAAGATAGACAGAAGAGTTATGTGGATCAGCATCGAAGGCATATGGAATACAGTGTAGGGGACAGATTGTTTCTGAGAGTGTCACCTTGGCGAGGAGTGCTGAGGTTTAGTAAAAAGGGAAAGCTGAGCCCTAGGTGTGTTGGTCCTTACGAGATCATTGAAAGGATATGACAATTGGCATACAAGTTAGCTTTACCAAAGGAGATGTCTCAGTTACACAATGTATTTCATATAAGCATGCTCAAAAGATACCGATCGGATCTGACACATATGTTACCGGCTCAAGAGATTGAGGTTACTAGTAATCTAACTTATGTTGAGGACCTGATCAAGATAATGGGATCTCATATCAAGAAGTTGAGGAACCGAGTAATTCCACTGGTGAAAGTCCTTTGGAGGAATCACTCAACTGAGGAAGCAACTTCGAAAATGGAGGATCATATGAGGAGATAATATCCCCACTTATTTGAACAATCAGGTAAGAATTTCGAAGAAGAAATTTTTGTTAGGAGGGGAGAATTGTAACATCCCGTTATCCCATATTAGGGGCTAGGACACTAGAATAGTGTATATATGAGTTTAATGAGAAGTTAGAAAGTGCATCTCATGTTCATGCATAATTTGGCATACACATACACTCGAATATTGAATTTTTGCACATTAAAATTATTGTACATGCATTCATTGACATTTTCAAGTATAAATGATTTTATAAACGTGATTTTGTTGAGAATCGTAGTTTATTTGTATTTAAATTTCATATGGAGAGTATACTTACTGATTTAGATTTTTTAGTGAACTTTAGAAAATTTTTGAAAATTTTGGGTATTTTTTTGGTAGGAAAATGTCAAATGGCAAGATAAACGATAAATGGTAGTAGAAATAAATGTCAATGGCGGTCGAAATTATTGATAAGTGACATTAAAATTTATTGACAATGCCATTGAAAATTTAGAGACAATTGGAGTAAAAATTTAGAATTGATTGGACTAGTTAAATAAGAGAACCTAGTCTAAATCCTTAGAAATTGGACAAGTGGCAAGTGATAAGTGTCACTTGCCAAACCAAGCCTTTGAACTCACGATTCTTTTTACTTGAAAGACAATTAATTGTTTTGTTCTGGCTTTCTTTTTCTTCTTTGTGGCTTTCTTCTTCAAGCTTCTTCACTTCTACGAATTTTCTCACTAACCTCCATCAGTGTTAAACCTAGCTTTCTTATCTTTCACTTGCTACTCTCACCTTGTTGTCTTCTTCATTTGCCACAAGAAACCTAAACCTCGCAACCTCCATGATGATGTACGTTATGATATTTCTTATGTTGAGTTGTAAGGCTATTATCTTTAATAATTTATTTTGATTCAAGTTATGATATTTCTTATGTATAATTAAAAAAGATTTGTAAACATTGCTCATTATCCTTGACAAAAAAGATATTGTATGAAAAAAAAAATTCACTCATTAAAATGAAGGTGGAATGCCAATGTGGATCTTTGATAGTGAATATAAGCCAAAATTTATTTGACAAAATCAATATAAATAATTTTTAATATCTTTATTTAATCTTCTTACTATTATGTTTGTGTAATTAATGTATTTGAATTATAATTTCTTTTTCTATATTATCAAATTCATTTATTCATTAAACAATTAGTTTATTAATTTGCAAAAAGTTTAAAAATAAACATATAATTGACCTCTGTCATGTGTGTTATTCAAAAATCCAAAGTTAAGTATCATTTTTAGGAAATATTCTTAATAAAAGTGAGTGAAGAATAATGAATAGAAAATCAAGGATTCAAAATAATAAGCTTTTACTTTCATTTTTTCTTCTTAATGGTATCATATAAAAAACTATTTAAGTTAATTATAAGATTACTATTTCCATAACAGTCATCTATTAATTATCATAGTTCAATATTTTTATTAAAGTTAGACTTATGATCTCACAACTAAAAATTCATAATATCTTGAAAGTTTCATGAAATTGATGTGCTATTCATAAAACTAATATGTTAACTTATAAGTTTTTACATGTACAATGTTAAAGTAAAAATCTTCTTTGTCTTATATGTGATCGTTTTCATGTACATTATAAAGACTTGTCATTCATGTACAATAGTACTTTTTCTTACTTATATATTATATGAACATCCATTTATGTGAAATTATTTTACATACATCTGATACTTGTTCAATTCATTTGATATAAATTTTTATCATCTTTGACCTTTAATTTCATCTTTTGATATTATACTTTCAATATGAGAATTGAAAACAATCTCTCAGCTAGTTAGGGGTAAGGCTGGATACTATTAGACCTCTCCAAATCCTGCGTGTCAGCGGAATTATACTAGGTATTGTTAATATTATTGTTGTTGTTGTTGTTTTAATACAAAAAACTATATCACAAATTAAGCATGGCAAGTTTAATGATTTTGTAAAAACAACATAAACTGTTAACTTGACATATATTTATGAGCTTCATATTACATATGCCATCCTTCTGTTTGTTGGAAAATTATGGTGAGATTTGATATCGTGAATAAAAGAATAAAAATAAAAATATTCATAATTTTCCTAAATATCAAGATCACCTAAATGTGTAACCTAGTTAATGTATAAACATAATAAATCATAAACATAAATTTATACTTGACATAAATCTTAATTCCTTTTCTATAGCTCCCTTTGAATCTACAGGTTTGTCTCAAGAACCGCAATCATGTAAGTATCCAACATTAAATGATATTCACATGAACATATTAAGAGAATTAAAGTTTGGGATTTTGTATTGTACTAGCTAAAGAATGGTATGAAATATGTTGGTATTGTATTGGTTTTAGTATTAGATGGTAGTTGATGATTTGATTTAAAGAAATCCTAATTACCCCCATCCGACTATACCTTTTCCATGCTCACATCTCACTCACACTTACACTCACACTAACTTGTCTCTCTCATTGTCACAACCTCAACATTGGACCATGACCGGTGCCAAAGGAGCAGTAAACTCAAGGTTGACTGGACCCTTAGCAAGCTTAAAATACCGTCAAATCCCTATATCTATAATAAAGTTAAATTTTCAAAATGATCAAACTCATAATTGTAATAATCAAACAGTTTGAACAATACATAATCCTCAATGTGCTACAACATTGAGATAGTTAATATAAGGAAAAATCTAACACATACAAGACTACTGCGACTTTAGAGTCAAAGGTCACTAACAAATATACATCAAATCACTGGAAAGGAAAAAGACCAACGAAATGACCTTATTAAAAAAGATTTGAAAAGAAGATCCTAAAAATTAGTTAAGGAGAGTCAGACCTTGTTGAGTGAATTAATACTATGGTTATGTTATGCAGTCCTAAGGATTTCAAATGATACACATATATTTATAATGTATTATATCCATAAATGCAATTTCATAACATAATGATTTTGTTCATAAACATTAATACATTTTCATACCAATATCACGTCACATAATCATCACAATCATAATTAATAGTGGAGTACTGGTGACTGACCTTGTAATATAGCCATAGGGACTCTCTTGTTCCACACGGGTCACTTAATCCAATTTATTGGACTGTCGTCTGAGAGCCACACTCAACCAAACCGCCATAACCTCATTACGCCATGATTGCCATCTGAGAGCAAACTCGACTGAACCGCCACAATCATGCTACCTCTCATGTACCATATATCATCTGAGAGCAAGCTCGACTGAACCGACCCAACCTCATCATATCTCAATCAATAGACCCAACACTATCCCAAATTTATACTCGACTAATGACTCACTTTGCACATAGCCTACTAGCACCCACTAGGTAGCTCATACTATAACAATCCTTCATATCATCACATAACAAAATGAGCACAAGATTGCACAATAAATTACGCATACATGTGTTGATCCATATGTATGAATGTCATGCGTGCATATGATAATGATGTTGATTTCCATAATGAATATGAAATTCTAATACATATTCATAACCGTGAATATTAACTTATAGGTAGAATGTGCTCCTTCATGCCAAACTTTATGTCTCAAAGTAGAGGGTTCTACTCCTGATTTATCTATAGAAAGAAAAGTAAGAATGACCATCAGGATTTAAAACCTAAACCAATTTTAGGCACCCCAAGAATAAGAACATGACTCAATATTAAGGAGCTCTATGTTCTATTTAAAAATGATGTCACATTTTATAAGGAGCCTATTGAAAATTAGGCAGAGTTTTCCCTGTAAAACAAACATCCCCCTTCCAAAAGAAAGGTCATTCCTACAATAAAAAGGAACTTCAATAACCATCAGTAATCACAACTTAATTTAGGCCTCCAAACTACATGTCCATACCCAATTGAGTCCACATTTATATCGTAAAAATTCATAATAAATACAATCATAATTCAAGGATACCAATTTCTAACCCATACACCCTTATTTATACTCAATACATCAACGTATTCTCAATTTTAATAAAAAAAACTCAATTTAATCAATTTCATGTATTTCTATAAGAACATAACCCTTTCTAAATTTTTATCTCGCAAATTATGAAGAATTTAAATAAGTTTCTTTTACAAAAATTGATCTACATAATATTTGGGAACTTGTAAAATTATTTTCGACCATTTATGGGTTGTCGAAAAATCATATGTGTCACTGAAGCATGGGTTACATGCACTGACGTCGGAGGGGTAGTGACCTTCACCACCCACCTAGAAATGACAAGCTCACCTATAGGAATCCAATGGCACTGGTTTGATGTTGAAACTCCTCCCGTTTTGTGAGAATCGAAGGTTTAAAGCTCAAAGATGATCCATTTTCATTCACCAGCAAAATAGGCTGATTGATGTCCATTTTCTACATTTTTAGGGCTAGTAGACACTATGATGGTGTTAGTTTTACCAAAAAATGATTAAAAATAAGAGATCGACGATTACCTAAATGAATCGAAACTTCTAATCGTGATTCCTCCAAATTCGAGTGATTTTGAAGAAACAAGTTTAGTGGTTTTGTAGAACATCCCAAGAGCTTTCGGTAGAGACCTAGCTCGTCGAAAATGGTGGTCAGACGGTGAAGGTATAAGTGTTAGAAGTTGGGAGTGAATAGTAACCTATAGGGAAAAGAGATTAAGAAAGAAATGAACTTAAGCTTTCTTAAGCTCAACTTATACTTTTTATAGGCTTTTCTCCTTATTGGTTCGTTATGAGTAATTTAACGAAAATTTGGATCATTACACTCTTTGTCTCACACTTTTCCTCTTTAGTGACAGTCTTGATCTCTCCTGTGCTCTGATTTTTCCAATTTGCCTAGCTTAGTTTTCCTCATTACCAACCTGCCATCATCCTACTCGTTGTCACCAACTGACATCAACATTTGTTTCTTTGGTTCTTGATTCTCAGACATGTTGCAATCCATTATACATGTAACTTTTTAGTTCTTATATCTTCTCCTTTGTGTTGCTCACCTACTTCTCCTCTATCTATAGTTCCTCTGTTTCACGAAGTTGCTTCGTCTGTTTCTCCCATATCCAGATGGTTCTAACATTTGTTATGTTTTTTTATTTATGTGGTTAATTTATTTATGAATAGTGAATTTGAGTTTGTACTTGGTTGCTTTTTGGTTAGTGGTTGTGGGTAACTGAATTCCTTGGTGTGGTGGGTGACTAGATTTTGGTTACTGGATGGTGGTGTGTAAATCACTAAATTGTGATTTGTGAGATTGTGTTGTGCATTGTTGATTACAAATTATGAACTAAGAGTCAACTATTTCTTGTATGCATTGTCTTTTAATTTTATGCAACACTTTATTTAACAGTTAAACTTTAACTTATTTTGGAAATTGTTTATGTCATTAATCATATATATCTTATTAACCTAATTTTGTAAGGATTGAAGGTGATTTTGTAAGCACAATTTGCTGAATTTATATGCATTATACTATTATTAAGTATTAACAAGTATTTCTGGGAATCACTTCATGAAGACAAAAAATGATGAAGTCCTTTTTTTCAATTTTAAAAAAAATGATAAAGTGCTATTTTATTTTTAGGTATTTTTATTTTACTAATCATAGAAATGAGATAAAATTTGAGTTTATTGAATTAATGTTTATATTTTCTATTATTGTCATTAAAAAAACATTAAAATACAAAAAATTAAACTTTGGAAAGGAATATTTCTAATATAATAGTAAAATCACAAATGCACATTCATTATTCTATCTTATGTATATTTAACTACATAATATAAAATAGTTTATAGGAATTGAAAAGAGACACTTTAGGTGATTTAATTTCTCATTGATTGTATTTAAGTTAACCTTAGGTAATTAGATTTCTTTATGGTTATATTAAAATGACTTTTAAGATATATCTTGATTTATAAGAGTATATTCATTACTCAATATATTGTGAAAATATAATGTTTAAGTAATGACTTTTTTTATTTTGTACAAAAAATCATTTTCCAATGTAAATTACCAAAAGAAAGATATAATGATGTTATATAGTTATGTACTATTGAATTTGTTATGTAATGATGTTATATCCAAAAACTTTATTTTTGAATATAATTAACATATTTCTTCATTTATTTTTATAGATAAATGGAGAAAAGTTTAAGTACTCTTGATAATTCAGCCACTTCAAGATTAGGAAAATTCAATGATCCAGTTTGGGCTCATGCTAAATTGGTTCATAGAATGAAGAATCGTACTATTTATTTATATTACAACAAACATTTTAAAAATGAGGGAATCACCAGATTAAAGAAACATTTGGCTAGGATCAAAGATTATGTGGAGCATTATAACAAAGTGAATCATGATGTGAAATGACAAATAAAGATTTTGTTTGAACAACATCAGCACGATAAAGATAGAAGGCAAAGATTAATGTTTTGGTTTCAGGATGATACTGGGCATGTTGATGGTGGTTTTCCTTCCAAACAAGAGGGAAATGTTACACCTAATGTAGAAGAAGAAAGGTTTCTAACTTTTTTGTACCACGAGCAACTACTAGAGCTCAGCCTTTAATCAATAGTGTCGTACAATCCAAAGAAGCAACATATAATGTGGACATGATAATGACTAGACGGTAGTATGATTCAGGTATATCATTCAATGTTGCCTAGCATTATTATTACCCATCTATTTTTGAAGTCTATTGATCTATCTAGCCTTGTTAGAAATGTTGATACATTGTTTTAGATATTTTATGAAGCTATGAATAAAGTTGAGCCAAAAAATATTGTTCAGCTCATTATTAACATTAATTCTACTTATAAATCAAATGGGAAAAATTGTAGAGCAAGTATAATTCTTATTTTTAGACTCCTTGTGTTACACATTGTATTGATCTAATATTGAAAAATATAAGAGATACTAGTTATTTTCCTATCATTGATAAAACTACACAAAAAGCAAAAAAAAAAGTAACAAAGTTCATTTATAATCATGCATGGTTCCTGAATTTCATGAAGAAAGATTTTACTTATGGTAGGAATTTGTATCATCTTGTTATTACATGATTTATGAATAATTTTTATCACTTTAGTATTTTGCTGATGAAGGAGTTAAAGCACATGTTTACAAGTGATAAGTAGTTCACATCTTAGTATGCCATGTCTAATGGAGGTTTTTCAAATTATACTTGAAGATCATGAATTTTGGTCTCAATGTCAATTTGTATTCCAAGCTTGTGAGCCTTTAGTGAGAGTACTTTGTCTAGTGGATAGTGATGAGAAGGCAATAATAGGTTATTTTTATAATGCTATGGAGAAGGCAAAGGAATAAATAAAGGCCAATATGAAAAATATGCCTTCTTTGAACACTTTTTCTTTGAACACACCTTGGCCTTATTTGGTAAATGACTTAGCTACCATTTTTTAACGGATTGAAAGGTTTTAATTGTTTCACCATGTCAAACTGATGATAATTATATTTGATAATTAGCTAATTAAGATGGCGGATTGAACTCAATCCGCAGATTTTGAATACACTACTATGAGAAGTATTTTCCTCTGATGGATGAGAAATTAAATGACTAAAATATTATTATATCTAAAAGTTATAACAAATTACTCAAAGAGATAGAAATAGAGATAAAGATATAAATTTGACTTAATTTATACAAATTAAAAGTTTAATAATTAAATTAAAATTTAAAAATTTAAAATATTAAATTAAAATTTTCAAAAAATTAAATACTTTTAAGTTATTTTGGCTTCATTAATCTATAGAAATAGTTTGGTTATTATTTGATACACACGAGATCGAATCCTGGCCTGATTTTTTAATACATTCTTGGGCAATAATTTTCCAAATCAATACCAATAAAAAATAATGGAATATTTTATCTAATTATTTTAGAGTAAAAAATATTATATTAATTGTTTAATTACCTTCATATAGTTTATTTGATATTTAAATATAGAAATGACAGTTGAAACTAAAAAAAGAAGACATGATAGGATGAACCTGTGAAATTTTAAATAGATTTCTTATATTATGTCATATATATTGTTGTCACTTTAAAGACTCAAATCCAAAATGAACGAGAGTTAAAGTCGAGGGAATTTTCTCTTAATGGGGCAGTCTGCTTGAAATGGGCGGTATCTATTATAATATCGGGGTTGAGTTAGGGCCGCCTTTTTCTGACTTGGAGTTGGGCAACTTTTGAACAGCATCAACTAAATAAGGAGAAGTGATGAAGATAAATAGAGCAATAGAGATCCACACCATGCGTAATGCTGCCAACCACAGAAAGCTTACGATGAATTTTAGCTGTATTTGTTAATCCAAGTGGGGCATTGCAAGGCTTGCGAGAATTGATATAGTCTTCGTGGTTTTCAATTTCTGCTCTGATGGGGTTGGGCCGAGAAGAAGAGAGAGGACAGCTAACAGTCCTCTCAATGATGGCAACATGTAACGCATGAACAAAGTCAAAAAGGTAAACAATAAAAGCCAAGCCTAAGCTTTTAGTGGATGGTTTAAGTTTCTGTTTGTTATGAATTTCACCATTACTAAATAGTAAATACTAATACCAAGTTACTTTATAAACGTTCTGAAGTATTAATTTAAGAGAATGACGGTGAACATTATACAAATTTAGATTGCATGCTTTTATTCCATTACATCATAAAATGCCACTTCATATCTTACTTTTTCGCAAGACATTTTTGGCAGCTTGGCCATAAAACAACAAAATTTGGATTATTCATAATACGATCCCTTTGCTTGCGACTAGAGATCTCTTTAATCATCAACATACAACCATCTTACTACTGGTCTGAAAGCTAGTTCCAACTAATAACTTGAAACCACACGGGATCCAACCAAATCATTGCATAACCAATCAAAATGATTTTATAGCATAAAACATAAGAAATAATGTATCAAACTTTATTCGCTAGAAAATCACTTAATCTATTAATCACGATCAACGGCAATTCAATACATCTATACGTAGCAGAATAGGAAGACTTTAACATTTCCATCGTTGTAATGCCAAATTAAGCTTAAACGTTTAAATATTGATAACTTGTCTGCTAAAAAATGAAATAGTAAAAAGGCATAACTAGAGCTTAGCTTGATCTCTTTGGATGTCGCCTGTATTCTAATGAATATCTCTCTCTAACTACATATTTTGTGAAAAATACGGCAGATACGTGATACCTTCACTCTAATAGGACTATAAAAATTTGTGCTTATGATCACCCCTGCGAGTTTGTGACTCAGGTTGACGGTGATTTAGTTTAGGGATAATATATTTAAAAATGTTAATCTTTTAAGTATTTTTTATTTTTTTTAATTGAGTGATTAATCTTTTAAAAAGTTAATAAATTTGAATTGAATTATTAAAATTTTAAAAAATTGGTCATTTGATTAAAAATTTTAAAAACTTAGGCATTGAATTTGAAAACTTCCAAATATTTAAGCACTTTAAGATTAAATTATGCCTTTAATTTAAATCGTCATTTGATCACATCAACCGGGCAAGACAAGATATCTCAAAGCTTGGTCCTTGTTTAGGAGCTGTGGACAAATCTGAATTCACCGTTCTACCATGGAATTAAATTGTAAAGATGCCACGGATAAGCGAAAAATGTTGGAACATCATCCAAAGCCTGACGTTTGTAGTCGAGCATAAGGATAAAAAAGGGTCAATTCGAATTCTAAACTAGCAAATAAATGCTAAACATGATGGCGCTTCCTTAAGTAGATTCAGCAACCTTGCCAGAATAGTAATTATTTAACAACAAAAATAGAGGGCATGTACACGTACTTCAGTCTTCTGGATACCATGCGACGAGTGGCATTGGTATTGGAACCAAAGGGAAACACCATTCCAGTTAATTAATGGACTTAGTATCAGCATATTTCTTAGGGTCATTGTAGGAGGTATTTTAATGAGAAAGATGGAAGAAATATAAGAAATCATATAGAAATACCTTACTAAAATAGGTAAGAATGCATAAACAAGGGTTTTTGAAATACAGCATAAAGTATACACATCTGGTTAGATGTGCAAACAAATTCCAAATATTAAAGAGGTAGTGATAACTTACCTGGCTAGTTTCATCATCCACCAAATACCTCGGCAAGGACATTCTTCTTTCCTCTTCCAAAAGTTTTAAATCGCTACATTTACATGGGAATCTATGAAATATAAGGAAAGATCTTATATACATCAACAACCTACCATCGACATTGCCTCATCATTCGAAACTAAATAGACCTCATTAACAACAGGCTGGGTAGTGGGGGCCTTGTTTGCAATTAGAGGGGGTCGCCCAATGGAGGGACTACCAGTGCTTGGTCCAAAGGCAGGCGAATGAGAATCGGCTAAAGTTTCGCTTACAAGTTATTTATGGTTTTTTTGTTACAATAGGAAAAAAAATCAAATAGACAAAACAAACACCCTAACTAATGTAGTGATCTACAGTACAAAGTTCCTTGCTTATTTCGGTTTGTGTTTCATGATGACTGTCAAAGGCTTCTGAAGTATATGCAGGCCTGGGCTAGATAAAACAGTAAGAGATGCCATATTATCAACACATTGGTTTTCTTCGCGGTACACATGCTGAAATTTTACCTCCCAAACAGGTTCCACCTGGTCTTCAACCAGGAGCTGAGGATACGAAATCTAATCCGACGACCAAGCAGCTTGACAACTACAACTTTTGCCTACTGATTATCCAGCTTGGTCTTGAGGTTGTTAGATAGTGTGATGCCCCCTTAACTCCCCAGGCAGTTAGATATCACCTTCTTCGATGTCGATTTCATCGTCTTCTGGCCAAGCATTGTCGTCGGGAGTTAGGGCTGCCAATGCTTCCCCTGTCACTGCGGCGCTGTAAGACGGCTTAAGGCGTGGTGCGGGTTCTTTCTCACACTTGCGGGTGCGCACACATTTGAAAAGTTATCCCTCCTGGTCTAGGGATTCCATGTTAATACCAGGGTAACAACTGAAATAGCTAAACAACGTAAAAACTATAACAGTCTGAAAAAGATCGTCTTTTTAGAGAGAGAATTTAGAGAGAGAAAGGTGGCTACAGATTTTGATAGGTATTTTATGTTTTAGTGTGTATTGAGTAAAACTTGCACTCAGCAAAGCAACTTAATGAATAAAACTAATCACATGAACTACATGATCTCATTACAGCAGAAGTGACGAACAAAGAAAGTACTAAAAATTTAAGGCATGCTGAAAATTTACATTTACATTAATTGAACATGACAATATTTAACAGCAAACCAATTCCACATAAGTCTAGTCACATGTATCAAAAAGTTGTGATTAGTAAAACCAGGCATAAGTGGAATGTGGTAGTTGTTGGTTAAAGAAGTGTTAGCTCTAGATGAACATCTGATGAACCCTTAGCCTTCTGCAGGAAGAATACTTTTCGGAGGTAGAGGAGTGAAAATTGTTGAACTTTGAGACAAGCTATCATTAACAACAGGAAACAAAGGTTGTGGCGTAGGAACAAGTGGTGTGCAGTGGAAAGTCTAGGTGGAGTTATTTGTAAAGTTTGAAATGCAAGTGATGGAGTTGGAGGCAAAGGTGGCCTAGCATTTTAAACAAGAAATAGCGGCCGTTGCGCATATCCCATTGGAGCAGGAGAGTAATTAAAACTGCAGGTTCCTGAGGAAACCATAGCTGAGGACGAGGCGGAGCTCGCCAACCAGTAGGAGGAACTGGAACAGCAGAATTGTAAATGTAGCAATGAGGCCGACAAATTTGTTTTAAAACATTTACAATAACTATGCAAAAGAAAATGATCATATGGAAAATTCATACTTTGCAAACCATGGATAAGCAAATCAAACAACTTGAAGCTTTCAAAGGAGTATTAATAGAGTAAATAAGACCAATGCTGCAGAAGAAATTTACGAAGAAACGTAAATTGGCTACATTACACCTAGACTTTGTGGGGGATATACAATGCCTAAAGATCCCGACATCACACCACTAACAACTCGGGTTTGTTGGTCCATTTGAATTGGTGGCTTTTAACGGAGTCTCATCTTCTAAAACATCCATACAACATGATTATTTAAGTTCCATGATACACAAACCAATGTTATGAATCTTGTAACGGTGGATGTAGTTATACTACAATATTGTAGTAGTATCGATCAATACTAAGTACCGTTTTAGGTAATTTTTTAAACTTATAAAATAGTCTTTAATTTTTTAAAATTACAAAATAGTCCCTTGATATATTGTAATGTACAATTTATAATTTAACATCAACCATGTCTCTAAAAATCATAATAATAAAATTTTAAAAATAAAAATCTATTTATGATTATTAATATTACTTTTCACATATTTTATATATAAATAATTATCACAACTAATATGAAAATCATTTAATTATCATACAAATATAAAATTCAGGACAATACAAAGTATTTAAAATATCACAACTTTATCATATAACAAATAATTATTATATCAAAATTCAAAACATATAATAATAATAATAA
>JANSVA010441916.1:0-17694 GCA_025504915.1 Erythroxylum reticulatum | reverse complement strand
ACTATAACTGAAGAAGATAAAGTTACATGTAAATACATTTGCTTTCCAGGGCACTATATTTACATAACTCCAACACATGCATTAGCAAAAATTTCAAATCTACATAGTCTATGGTATTTTGAGCGTAACTCATAAAATTAACCAACTTAAATGATCTTGGTTTAATTAGAAACTTAAAACATTAAAGAATAACTTTCCAAAAGAAAGTGTTGCCTAATTTTATCACTTACCTTATCAGAACAATTATGTAAAGTTGACCCGAAAGCATATTATGAAAAACAATATGAAATTATCAATTGGGTTATGAAATTAGTTTCACATTGTTTTATTATGGTCCAAACCATAAGTACAAATTATATTAATTAGGGTTTTGCTATCCTAATGATATGGTGACAAAATCTCGATAAGATCCCTAGAATTGTCATTGAATATGCATTGTGCATATTGTCTGTACATTGATGCGCATAAATAAAGACCTATACATTTGTACAAAATTGTGATACATGTAAATGTGATTTGTATGATATAGAGGAGTACATTGGACGCCAGTCAGATATTGCTAGACCATCCAGGCAATAGCATATTAGAGTGTACTGTGAGTAACCTAAGATGGTCTCACCTTGATTTGTTTTTTTTTATTACTGAATTGATTGTGATATTGATGAATGTGTACTAAATTGTGTAATGAATTCCAGACAATAATTGTCTGAGGCATTCGATGCATGTAAATATCATTGGAAGTGCTACTTGTATGTGAATGAGACTGCCTACTTGAATATTCTGATTCTCAACTTGAAAGTTGAATACTGGATTTATGTCCAATGACCTCTGAATGATATTTGAATTCTCAACAAAAGTTGAATGCCGGATTTATGTCCAATGACCTTTGAATGATATTTGAATTCTCAAAAAAAGTTGAATACCATCCTTAGGTCCGATGACTATGAGATTTTGATTATAAATTATGAATGTCGACTATACATGACTTAATTCTGTATTTGATACAATTCATAAATACATGATCAGATAAAGGTGTTGTGACCAGAGTAGCCAGTATGAAAGCGCTTACACGTAGAGCTTTGCTCCATGATTACTATTTCTACACGTTGAGCTATGCTCCGTGATTTTGTTCTGGCTAAGCCCAATGGTCCAGTATCTATATATGTATGTGATAGGCTCTCGGTCACAATAATAAAAATGAGTGCAATTCTCATGCATATAACATTCACATATGATTGAAATTCATTGAATGATTTGTAAAGCTAAAATGTAATGATAATTGATATGAACTATTTGATTATATGAATTGTGTGATTATATAATGATTGAATTTTGTCATATGAGTGAGCCATTGAGGATGGTTACTCAACTGAGTTTGCAAAACTCATCAAAAATTGCAACGTGGCTTTCAGGATTTACTAAAGAACTCCAAAGACACTTTGAGTAAGAGTTCTAAGTCAGAGTTAGTATACGCCTGCATATGTCTTCAGTGAATTTTTTGATTTTGAATCATGTTCCGTAAGAATTGTACAAAGTGTATGTTTATAATTTGGTAATGAAATGACTTTATAATTGTAAGTGTTTTGTTTTGTAATAGGCCTGATTACTGAAACTCTGATGAGTTTAATAATGATTGTAATTTTGTGACTGAAATTGTTTATAAATAAGTTAGATCAAAATTGATTATTGATTTTCCATATGTATGTGCAATGTTTCAAATAATTTGCAATGAGTTTTAACCGATGACTGTTTTAACATGCCACTCTTGTGGGCTTCGTACTCGGATATCACTCAGGATGTCGGGCACATGTCCTTTGAGAGAGGGGTGTTACATTGTGGTATTAAAGCTTAGGCTTTAAAAAGTCCTAGGCTTAGAATACGTTGTGCTATACATTATTGTGGTTTGTGATAATTGGTTGCATTGTAAATTGATTGATTGCATTAAATAACATACATATCATACATATATGTAGTAATTAAGATTAAAATAAAATGTAAGCTAACCGTTAGTATTTCTATTGAAGGGATGAAATGCCACCTCGTAAAAGAACACGAGGAGTTTTGCAAGGATCTGATTCCTCACCATTAGAGAAGGGTCATGATGAGTATAGAATCATAATAATTACAGCCACATGAGTTACATGTATGAACTTTCGTTAACAATCTGGACTATTAGAAACAATAAGAAGAATGGTGTTTTGTCAGAGTGTAACATAAGGAAAGTTATGGATATTTAGAAATAAGAAATATTACGTAGTCTGATATGTTAGACATAGATTCAATATTTGCAGTTATATCAACGAATATGGTAACGAAATTTTGTTTTGGATATGTACTTGAATTGATACGGATGTGAAAATATTTTCATGAATTGGCTGGAAAAAAATAGAGATACAGGTGGAAATGATAAGATTTAAGGTGTAGAAGCAAAGTGGAATTGAAAGGTTAAACTTGGAATTTATGATTTGGTATAAGATTGTGCTAATGAATTGAGATCATAATTTCAAGATGGCTATATGTCTATAATTCTAAAATGATTAAGAATGTACGTATGGAAAATGAAACAAATGATAGTGATATATGTAGAAGTTCTAAAGGTTATATTGATTAGTTATTATGAGTACATACTTGATAACGTGGTTACATTGGTGAACAATGTGATTGAGTACATACGAGATCTATATTTGGGTATGGTATAAGTGATTATGTTGAAAAGATAACTATGATGGAGGAGTAATTTTTGGATAGTCATAGAATATTTAGAGATTGTTTCGAATCAATTGTGATTGACATATCAATAGCATGAGATATAAATTGGTGACTTGCCGAAATTACTTTTATATATAAGATGTAATGATCTTAATGGGACATACCAAAATATCAAAGTAAACGAATATGCCTCCTATTTTATTGAGTTTTATTATAAAGGATATTTTGATCATGTAAAGTGTGAGAAAGATTGAAATTATTGAAATGTCATGAACAGTTGAAATTGATCACATTGAGGAGTTAAGAATGGTTGAAACAGCATTGATGATGATAGCAGTTGATTGATAAAGATTGCATGAACAATATAGATGATAATAGCAAGAAATCTTCTTTCAAAGAAGAATTTCCCTTAATTAGGTTAAGCAGATCAGATAGTTTATATTAAGAATGATCAATGAAAGAACAAATCAGAAATGAATATGTAATGAGTCAAAAGTGAGTATTGGAGTCAAACCCTAGTGGAGACTCAAGCATAATAGGTAGAGTATGCAACTAAGAATGTATGTATTTTGCTTGATGTAAAGTATCCAATTATGTTAATGGATTTTTAGAAATTGAGATAACACTATTCCTAAGGTGAGGAGAACTTAGATCCACATTATATTCTATGCGAGTATGCACAAGAGATATAAATTAGATTTTGATGAATGTGTTACCAAAGCAGGAAGTTAAGTTTGTAAATAAGTTGAAATGTGTGGAGAAACTCGTATGAATGAGCAAACATTAGAATAAGTCAATGTGAACTATGAGAAAATCTAAAGAATAGAGAAAATCATTTAAGAAAGGTAAGTCAATTGAGAAATTGAAAATAAAACGAGATAATGTTACCTCATCGAGGAATTACGAGAAACAATCATGGGCATATGGAGCTTTGGAAATATTTGTTTGAGTAACAAATGCCCCTACGGTACTATGGTATTAAAGATTAAAGTGATTCAAGAAAAATTTGATGACATATTAAATGCATTTGAAAAGATGAGAAGAACCGTTTGAATACTTGAGGAAAAACGTGTAAATTGTATGAGTAATGAAAGTAAAAAGAATTTTGAGGAATTATACCGATATTAATTATATCATCTGAATTTAGAGATTTTATAGTATACAATGATGTCGTATAAGAGATTAGTATAAAATCCAATGCAGCATGATAAAGTGATTTCATATGCATGGATAAAATTGCAACCTCATAGGTTGATTATTCGATACATGATTTAGAACTACTACACTAGTGATTGCTTTGAAAGTTTGGAGATAGTATATTTATAAGAACATCTTGGATGTATATAAATATATATATCATTAAAGTTTAAGGTAATTATTGAGTTGAGAGAATTGAATACGAGACTGAGACAATGGATAGAAGTACTAAATGATTATGATAATACAAATGAGTATTTCCCAGTAAAGTTAGTATTGTATTTGAAACATTAAGTAGAAATCCCAATAGCAGTGAAGCATGAATTCAGATATTGAGGTTATCAGATCTAGTGCAAAAAGGAGCATAGAATGTGGAGTTGAATTTTTGGGGCAAATCAAAATAGTATTTGCTATAGAATTGAAGATCAGTTTCACATAGAAGGACTAACAAATCCCAAATTGAGGATTCAGAAATTGAGAATCTTATTGAGGAATTGAAAAAAAATCTGAATTTGAGTTTGAATTGGAAAATGAATCTTTGCGATCGCAAGGAGAAGTATGTATACCGATAAAGATGATTGAGCTAAGAATTACTGGAGAAAGCATAAATAACAACTTAAGCTACACATCCTAGTGGGAATACGCCAAGATAGCATTTGATGGCTAAGGATGTAAAAGCAAATGACCAAACTTGTAAGTTGCCAACAGTCTTGGCTATTGTAGATATTCTTAAAGCTTATATTTTGGAGTTTATAGGAATATGAAATCAATATACAGATTTGATTGGCTTTAAACATCACAATCGTTATCAAAGTGATAACATTAAAATACCATGTGGTGTTATATGATAAAAAGAGTCATCCACCTCCTTATTTGGATGAATAAGGACAAAGATGGTTGAAAGATAAAATTGATTGGAGATGTTACTGATAAGTGAAATTGAACTATATTAGGAATTAAGTAATGTAAAAAAAATGAATGAATTTAGTGGATCAACACCAAAGGTATGGAATACAGTGAGATAGACATAAGAGTTAAGTGTATTGACACTATAGAGATGTGAATTATGAAGCGAAGGATGAATTGATTCTAAGAGTATCACGTTCCCAAGGTATACTTAGATTGATTGCCAGTTGTGCTCAGGTTAGGATAAAAAAGCAACAAAGCTTGAATTGTAAAGGTCCATATAAAGTTATTAAGAACTAGACCATTGACTTATGAGTTAGTATTATTAACAAAGGTGTCTCATATTCATAATGTGTTATATGTGAGTATGCTAAGAAATATTGATATGATTTGATATTGTTATTATCGACACAAGAAGTGGAAAATTGTGAGTAATATGAGATATATATATATATATATATTGAAGAATTAGTTAAAAAACTGAATGACTAAATAAGTGATTGAAAGATCAAGTGAGTCTATTGACTATGGTGATTTGGAAGAAATTATTCGAGTGAATAAGTTACTTAGGAGATTGAGGAAAACATAGGATAGCATTACTTCCATTTATTTGATCACTCAAGTAAGAATTTCGATGACGAAATTCTTTATGGGGGGAGAATTATTAGATCATGAACTTTTCTTAGAAGTCAGGACTATTAAATGAGAAATTGTTGGTGATTAGTCATGTGTAAAGAAAAGGGAGAATTCTTGAATTTCAAATGAAGTACAAAAGATGGTTTAGGTATAAGATGAGTTATATGTGACATGTTGGAAGTTAAAAGCTAGAAAATATAGTTGAAACATGATCACTGAGTATGCTTCGGTGTTTTAGCCATAACTTTTTCTCTAGATATCCGAATGAGGTGATTCTTGATTTGGATTAAATTAGAGAAATAGGACTACAAATTATATTGTGAATTCAAGTTCTAATTTAGTGCTTAAGAATTTCAGTTTTTAGATGGAATTTGAGCACAAAATATTGTTTTAGTATAAGAATAGTTCAGAAAAGTTTGTGATATAACTTTCAGATTTCTAAACCAAATTGAATGATTTTTGTGTTATTAGAAAATTAATAAAATGAGGAACATTTTTCAAGAAGTAAGTGTTATCAAATTTTCTATGTATTTTGGAAGGGTTTAGTTAAGGAGTTAGAAGTATAAAATGTTAGTTTTAAAGACAAAAGGAGAGCATAATGGGAAGGACAAGATAAGTGAAGGGCAAAAAATAGGAAAAGACCAAATAAATGGTATTGAATTAAGAAAGAGAAGAAGAGAATAGAGAAAGCCATGGAAGACAAGAAAAGAAGAGAGAAAAACATGGGAGAGAAAAAGAAGAAGAAAAATCGTGGGAGAAGAGAGAAGGAAAGAATAAGAAAAGAAGAGGAATCATCTTATCAAGGTAAGCTCCATGCTATTTTCTTCTTGTTTGGGTTGAAAAAGGAAGAAGAAAAAAAGTGTTTTTGTGTTGGGAATGAATGGAGGAAGAAGATGATTAAGAGACCCATTTGATTTTAAGGTTTTCTAAACTAGGTTTTGACTTTTCTAACCTAGATAGACCATAGGTAAGTTAATGCTAAACCCAACTTAGCAATTATTTCATTTATTATGATTTTGAAGTTTTAGGGGTTTTATTGAATATCATTTTAATGGAAAATTATTTTGTTTTAGGAAATCAAGAAAATCCTACCCAAGAGCTAGGGGAATGGCTAATTTGAGTTTGGATTTTCAAGAGTTATAAGGTGGGTAAAATATTTATGGTTATTGTGTAAATGGACAATGTGCCTATGTGTGTGTATATGCTTGAATTCTAAATTATGAATTATTGTGATGTGGAAAATGCATTACAATGTGTTTTATGTTATAAAATGAATGACGTATGGCATTTTGATATGATTGAATTGTGAGCATCATCATGCTATGCCTTGGAATTGTATCATGGCATTTTGATTTAAATGGAAAGAAGAAAAAGCACGAGAATATGAATTTGTGATTGATTGAATTGAGCATGAAAATTGATTGTATTTGGGCAAGACTGGAACCATTTCATAGTCACGTGCGCATCGACATAAAGCCTTCTCCCGACTGCCCACTTCTGGCATACGGAATCTGAAAAGTGGACTCGTTTCGTTCACGGTGTAAACTTCGGTTTCTCCGTTTTGTTCCACGGAACCCTCATGCCAATTGTTTATGCATTTACATTTTGATATGTCAAGTTATGATGCAATTTGAGTGTTATGCTTTGATGATAAATTACATCCAATATGTTCTATTTGATGATGTGTTGAACTATGAGATGTGAACTGGAATTGTGAATGCTCAAATTTCATTGTTGGATTATGACAAGACATGTATGCGTATATGAATATTCATATATGTTTGATTGTGTGGCTCACTGATAATGGCTATAAATATATTACTCACTGAACTGTGTAGCTCAACCCACAATTTTCCCTCCTCAGGTGCAGAACGAGACGATTAGCGATCCTTGCAAAGCATTCGAAAACTCTAAGATAGCCATAAATCTTTTGTATTAAGCTACTAACTATTTTGGATAACTTTATAGGCATATCAAACATGAGCATCCTTTTGTATTTTGTATTAAGTTTGATGTTTATGTTGATATGTAAGTAAAGCTTGTTCAAATATTTACTTTGTTTAGAAGTGAGAATGAAAAATTGAGAAGTTACTTTTGTGTATGATTATGTTATATTAAAGGTTGAGTATAATGGATGTGGAAGTGGAATGTGTATGTGCATATTCTTCTTTGTTGAGATTGCAAATTGTTCTTAGTATTAGAATAGCATGTTAGAGTTGGAAAGATTGTATGTGATGAATCAATTGAGGTGAGATTCAAGAGTTTAACGAAAATTACTTAGTAGTTGAATTGATATAAAGAGACATTGCATTTTACAAGCTTTCATAGGTTAAGAAATTATGTTTTGAACTCAAAGGAAAAACTGCATCGATATAAGTAGAATTAGCCAACTTTATGGTCATAAAAGTTGTAGCTTATCTCTCTAGATTTCCAATGGTATAAAGTATGTGATATTTGGATATCGTAGTTTGGAGTTATGTCTATTACAAGTTAGGATGTCACAAAGGATGTATATACAGAACAACTATAGTAAATGAAGTGATATTTCACTAAAAGAGGTGAATTTGAGGAGATTACGAGTAAAAGGGATGTTAGAATGGATTTAGGATCTATTGGAGGGGTCTTGGGGGGTGAAAATTTTTGTTACACCCGAAGGTTACACAGTCAGGTCGTGTATATTCATACTGGTCGTGTATTCCTGATGCAGAAAAATTTCCAGACCCGAAGGTTACACAGTTTACACATGTAGTTTCACACGGGCCATTTTTTGACCCTCAAAATGAAAAAATCTCATTTTGATTCTTTACAAAAGTTGTAGATCTGGAAGTGCTCTTCAAAATTGTCCAAATAATACCTTAATCCTATATCCCTAGTGAATGTTATGTTAATTGTCCCGAGATAGGTACAACGTGATTGAGGATATGAGCATGGTTGATTCTTTTGGCCATAACTTCATAACCCAACCTCGAAATTAAGTGATTTTTATTGCAATAGATTTCTGACACATTTTCCTATCTCCCTATAAAAATTTGTATCTTTTTAGGTCGATTTGAATAAGATTTATTGAAGGAATATGGGGGATTAGTTGGAGGGCATAACTAGGTTATGAACACACTTTGGATTTTTAAGCATATCTTGAACTATGGAGCTCCAAATGAGATGGTTATAGTTTCGAAATAAAATAGAGACATAAAGATACATTTTTCTTGAAGAATTAAAATTGTGATGATGGTTATTAGCTGGTGTGGTCAAGCCACCCTTGTGAGATGACAGCAAAGTGAAGGTTAATTGGAATAACCCTTAAGGAAACCCACTCACGCTTTTTGACTCTTGATACTTGGGCTTCGGAAATGGGGCCCAACATAAATAAATGCATAGATTCTAGATCTAGTAATGAAAATGCCTCAAATTGAAAGACATATAATACACCTGTAATGACATATGGGGAGTCCTGAGCCTCCTGTCTGGTAATGGCATAGATCCTAGCCTAGGACTGCGATTGATTGTTTCACACCTCCTCTCTGACACTAGGACTTTCAAAACTTGTTCTGCATATACCTCTGCCTCTCTGTCCCACTCCACTAGCTCTACTATGTTGGACAGTCATTTCAGTTACCATTCCTTATCTTACTCCTAACTGTCCTCCAACAATGTCAGGACAATCTCTTATCTGATGCTCGAAGGAGCCACAACGAAAACAAGCTCCCGATAGCTTCCAACATTCACCACATGTCTCTTCCCACAGTGCTCACAGCTAGGCATCTGTGGTGGTTGCTTGCTATAAATCTACCCTTCTAGCACTTGACCTCTACCAGAATAACCAAATTCACCTCTCGGCCTAAACCATGACTGTCCTAATCTTAGCTGAGATCGTGATGGATTGCTCTGGCATTTGCTGAATCTTCTGCCAAAATCAACTTGAAATTCTCCATGCCTCTTCCTTCTGAACTCTTGCCTGTACTCACCCCGTTCATTCTTCAGTAGCTGCTCAATTCTGATTGAATCTACTCAAGTTGGTGATGCTAGCCTCGTTCTGATTTCCATGTACAACCCAGCTTCAAGCTTTTTACATTTTTCCTCCTTAGTTGGGATCATGGCTGTAGTATACCCTATCAATTCATTGAACTGCACTTTATACTCGGCTACAATGAGGCTCCTCTGTTTCAGATCGAGGAACATCTTCGTCTTTCAATCCAAATAGATCTTTGGCATGTAGTTCTCCTTAAAGACCCCCAAAAAACTTCCCAAGTTAACCTACATGGTCATACAGAGTTACCAAGAACAGTCTTCCACCACTAGTAAGCTAGACCTTGTAGTAATGAGATGGCATAATCAAACCTCTCGTTCGATTCACAATCCATCTAGTCCAATATCCTTTCATTTCTCTCTAACTAGGTCTCTGCCTCAGCAGAGTCTGTACTTCTATAAAAGTCCATAGCCCCTACTTTATGAGTTTATCATATCTTCTTTCTCTCATTTCAGGAATTCTAGAAGGCATTTGTTTAGACTGACCTACGGACTTAAGGTCAGCTGATTCGACAATTTTGATTCCTATTGCGGATGACCTATAATAAACAACACGGGTCATCACTATACAAATCTCTCGCTAGATATCATGTTAAACGACTCATATACGTCCCTAGGGATGCCGAACAAGGCTCTAATACAAAAATTATAACATCCCACTACTATAAGGCATATGTACAAACATCCAGAGGATGTTCAAGAACACAACCTATGGGAATGGAATGTTAAAGCAATCACATCAATTTATATGGCATCATATAGAACATAAGCATTTTCAAAGATCAAACCTCCTCATTTCATTCACAATGTAAAACTTACTTACATTGTCATTTCATTTCATCATCCATGTTTGTACACAATATAACATTTGACATTTTAAGATCCTATACAAAAAGTACAACATGAAATAAGAAGTTAAACAAAAATATTCTATCTAGACTCTGTGGGTATGAGCTGACCAGACCTTTGAGCTACTATTGTTTCCAAAAGTTAACAATAATAGGCTGCTACTAGATTGCCTTAAAAGCTAAGTTACCCCGGTACCTGAAAATCAACGATGCAATTTTGATGAATTTGTGAACTCAGTAAGTGAACCGCCACCGATGTGTTCACTCAAGTCAGGACATATCACAACATATATTCCAAATTCTCAAATATGTCACATTCTTCAAAAACAATTCCCATTTATCACATCATTTAGTTTGTATACAAATCAAATATATATATATATATATATATATATATATCACATTTCAACAAACACATTATGAATGCAAACATTTCATATAGTTGTCTCAAATAATCCAACCACTCATCTAAATCATTCATTTCAATAGTATGTACATAAACATTTCATATTACTATTTCAACATAATTTAGTAATTATTCACAACTATCTGCATGATATATACATGATATATATATGTGTGTGTGTGTGTGTGTGTGTGTGTGTGTGTGTGTGTGTGTGTGTGTGTGTGTGTGCAAATGCACATATGACTCCACTTTCTTTTAATTTTGTTGTGACTGAGCGCCTATTTAACTGTCCCGTGTTTATTGTGGACACTAAGCTTATTTCTAATATTATCCCATACCTATTGTAGATACCGGGCTCATTAATAATTAAGCCTATGGCTCTTTGTGCACATTTTTTAGCTTTAAACTCCTTTTCAGTCTTGTCACTCCAGTCATAACACCTTTATCTAATCATGCATCTTAATGTTTGAAATGCATCAAATCGTATATTATGCTATCAATAACTCTCATTTAGTGTGCACAGTCATACAACACATTCATCGGATCTAAGTCCAGCATTCAACATTTAGTTAAGCACTCATTTACCTACATTCACATACAAGTATATAGCACTTCCAATACATTCCCAAATGTTAAACTCGTCGGACAATCAATGTCCAGAATTATCAATATCATAATCATATCAAAACAATTCAAACAGAACCACATATATAATTAAGATTTCATATCTAAGTTACTCACAGTATGCTCCAATTAGATATTACCTTAACAAGCCAGCAATGACTGGATGTGGATGCTTAATTTGTGCTTCTATATCATGCAATACACACATATTTACACATCACTAACTTGTTTAATCAAATGGATGCTCAATTATACATATATATATGTGTGTGTTATATTCTATGCATGCTTAATTGACTTTCCAAGTTTGTAACTTTATGTAATCTGTTCCTAATCCATCAATTATATATTTATTCAAATTCCCATTCATAATCCCTTCATGTTCTTTAATATTCATACAACCATTTAGGTTCATCTTGGCCCTAATCAAATCCAAAGACACCAATTAGAGTGACTTATCATCATTTGGTTCAATAATTGCATAAAGTTAAGCTCATCATCCAAAAACACTACCTATAGTTGTGGGGAACTTTCCTATATGATTGTGACAGAAGCTAAACATTCAGGCCCCAATCATACACTGAGGGCCACTATTGGCCCCCAATTTTTTTTTCTTGATGAATAAGTACGATTTACATTAATTATGAGGTCTTTATGAAAGTTTGTGCAATTAATTATTATGCTGATGTTACAAAGAGTATATGATATAGGTTGATTGAATTAAAGTATTAAGTTTATAAGAATGTTCAAGGGTGTTTTTAGCAAGACATTTAAGGTTAAAGGAACTTAAGCTTATAAGGAAGGGTAAAATGGACGTTTTGGACTCATTAAAGGTAGAAATGGAAGAAGAAATGCTGGCTTACTATTTTAAGAAGGGGAAAACAAAAATAGGATAGAAATAAGAGAAATAACAAATCAAAGAGAGAAAGAAGAGAGATTTTAGTGGTTGAGAAAGAAGAAGAGAGTTGAGCTAGGGTTTCTTCATTTCTTAGCTTTTGAGAGAGATTTTGAAGTGGTTCAAGAAGAGAAAAAGGTAGAGGAAGAGAAGAGCTTCCATTGGAGCCAAAGATCTCTTCATTTGGTGAAGAATCAAGGTAAGATCTTTTTAAATCTTTTGGATTTTTGCAAGGATTTTAGTTCATGGAGTTTAGAAAATTCATGGGTTGAAGTATTCTAGCACCAATTTCAGTGATTGTGTTTTGTGGGATTTTCAATTGAAAATCCTATTGAGTGGAATTTTTGTTATTGTGAAGGAAATTAAGAAAGGTAAGAGAAGCAAGAGTATAGACTTTTTGAGCAAGTCTTTAAGCAAGGAAATCAAGGTGGGTATATGTTTATAATAGAGCAAATGAGCCACTAATGTTTTCTTTGAATCAAAGAAGTTTAATGTTTTTAATTGCATCATAAATGTTAAATTTATTGCTTTTGAATGAGTTAAGAAATTACAATATCTTGTTATATGAGTTGTGTGATGATTTATGAAAAGACTTTAAAAGTGATTTTTGAAAAGATGACATGTTGATGAAATCTTATTTTTGAAATAGCTCATGTTTATGAAAAATCAAGTTTGGGCAACAAGTTTACAAGTCATAAAGTACATATTATGTGGGTTTGTGCTAGTCCTCGAAGTTAAGTCAAGTGCATTTTGACAAAAGGCTTCTCCCGCCTTCCTGCTAGTGGCATGGAGCTCCTTCATGGACTCCCATAAGTTCATGACTATGAAAAACCATTATGTGGGATTTTGTTAATATGTTCTATTCGCGGCTATATAGGACCCTTATGGGAAATGTGTAGTACGTTCTATTTTGGATCCACCCAAATTATTCTGATATGCTTATATGCTTATGATTTGTGAAGAAGTTTGATGCATTCATGTTTTATGGTTTGTGAATTTAACTACACGATGAGAAGCATGTGTTTTATGAACTCAATGAAAATTTTCTATGACAAGAAAAATGTTTTCAAAGGATTTGCTATTTTTTCATTATAAACTGTTACTCAGGAGCTTTTAAGCTCACCCCCTTTTATTCCCTCTTCAGGTGATAGCTAAGAGATCAAGTGATCAAGAGCCTAAAGGAATTACTCCAATTTTGCTTATTTTGTAGTTTGAGTAAGTTTTAGGAAAGCATAATGTTTTAGTTGCATTTCAAGAATCTTTTGTAATTTGAG
The DNA here is from genome assembly GCA_025504915.1 of Erythroxylum reticulatum. Classification (NCBI taxonomy): domain Eukaryota; kingdom Viridiplantae; phylum Streptophyta; class Magnoliopsida; order Malpighiales; family Erythroxylaceae; genus Erythroxylum; species Erythroxylum reticulatum. The sequence continues at coordinate 4,173 of JANSVA010441916.1, read as the reverse complement.
ATTTTGAGATCATGATGTAATGTTACTTGAAATGCCATTAAAGATTTGTAAAACTTTACTCTTTTGATGTTAAGGAAATATGAATTGTGTATGGATGATATTGAGATGATTATCATCTTGAGCAGATGGTTTTTGAACATAAATAGTGGATATAAATATATGTATACATATATATATATATATGCATAAGTGAGATGTTATGGAAAGGCAAGATAGGAATTATGACTGATTGGATGTAGTTGAATGTAATGAGACAAACAAGTTGATATTTGAGAGTTTAATGAAGTCAATTTGGTAGCTGAATGCTTATGCTCAGGACAATCCAAGTTTACACAGTTCAAAATTTCAAGTCTTTCCATATGAAAAATTCATATTCTGACTTCAAGAGGAAATCTGGATTAATCTAGGATAATTTAGGCAAAGTTGTCTTCTATAAAGTTGTAGCTTATCTTTCTATCTTTCCAACAGTATATAGTATGAAATTTTTTGACATCGAAGTCAAAAGTTATGGTCCTTATAAGTGGAGATGCTCAGGAGTATAGTTTGTATCGTCTGATGACGTCATATCATCTGATGATAACGTATCATCTGATGAAGTTATATTGTTTGGTGATGAAATCATATCATCTGGTGATAATGTATCATTTGATGACGTCATATCGTCTAGTGATGACGACATATCATCCGGTGCACTGTTCATCTGACCCTATTGTCTGGTCTAAATTTGACCCTCTAGACGATAGAATTTGTCTTTGAGGCTTTCATGAAAGTTGTAGATCTTAAAGTATAATTTCAAACCATATAAAGAACATCTTAATTTGATATCTTTAGAGCAAGTTATGCTAATCATTCCAAACAGGTCTTAGATTGAAACTTCTTCTAGTCACTCTTTATTTTGTATTGTCTAGTCCAATTTTCACTTCTTATATGATAGAATTTGTCTTCAAGGTCTTCATAAAAGTTGCATCAATAGAATTCCTCTAAAACACCATATAAATAACACCTTAATCCAAAATCTCTAGAAAAAGTATGCCGATGGTAAAATAGCTTCTGTATACTATTCATAAACTTCTTCTAGTCACTGTTCATCTTGTATTGTTTGGTCCAATTTTGACCTGATGGATGACAGAATCTATCTTCAAGGTCTTCATGAAAGTTGTATATCTTGAAGTTCTATTTTGAACCATCTAAATAACATCTTAATATGAAATCTCTAGAGAAAGTTATGATAATTATTTCATTTGACCCTTCATCTGGTTTCATCTGATCCTATTGTCTGGTCACACTTTTGACCCTATATATGATCGAATTTATCTTCTATGTATTCATAAAGTTGTATATCTTGAATTCCTTTTTTGAAGCATTCAAAGAACACATTAAGCTGAGTTCTCTAGAGAAATTTATGACCATTTTTCCAACTCATCTGACCCTTCATTTGGTTTCATTTGATCCTATCATCTAATCCCATTTCTGACCATATAGATGATCTAATTTGTCTTTTAGGTATTCATAAAAGTTGTAGATATTGAAATTATCTTTCTAACCATACAAATAACACCTTAATCCGACATCCTTAGGAAAAGTTATGACCATTTTTCCAATTCATCTAACCATTCATCTAGTTGATCTAACCCTATAGTCTGGTCCACTTTTGTCCCATTATATGTCAGAATCTATCTCTTATGTCTTCATGAAGGTTGTATATCTTGAAGTCTTCTTTCAAAATGTCTAAATAACACCTTAATCCAATATCTGTAGAGAAAGTTATGCTAATTATCCCGAACCAGGTTCAATATTATTAAGGACGAAACCTTGTTTGATTCCTTCTGCCCAATCTTTGTTATCCAACCTCTAAACGAAGTGATCCTTAAGACAATATATTCCTCACACATTGCGTTATCTCTACACACATAAAAATTGCAAAATTTTGAATTGATTGGAAAAAGGATTGATTGAAGGAAAGTGAGGGAATCTGTTGGAATGGTATGAACTAGTGTTATTTTACTGAACATGCTTCGGCATTTTGAATCTATCTAGATCTGTAAGGTTCCAATTGAGATTATTTTCATTGTGGAGTAAACTAAAGACATAGAGCTACAAATGATTTGAAGGAATAAAATTTTAACTCAATCCCTAAGACTTTCAATATCTGGATGGAAGTTGAGCATAGAATATTTGCTTCATTCTGCTTCAGCCTCTAAGATGTTCAATTTCTGGATGAAACTTGGGTAGTCATTAGAAACTTAAGATAGTGGGAAACAAATTTTTCTGAAGAAGTCAAATTGTGATTCCAGTTTAAAGTTTCCCAAAATTTGATCTGAAATAGAAGAAATGGGTTTGTTTAGATGTTTGACCAATGTAGGTGTCACTCATATGGGATGGTGACTAATGAGGGTTCCTTGAAATAACCCTATAGGATAATATGCTCACGCTTTATGAATCCAAATGTTGGGCTCCAGAATTGATATCTTACATGGACATTTTTGAAAGACATGTCAAGTTATAATCATTTTAGTCATGTCATAGCAGATAGTAGTACCTGATCCTTAGTCCAAGTCGCATACATATAAGGCACACTTATGAGCATTTGTTAAGAATGTGAGCTAATAGAAATAGTAAGAAAAGAATGATGATCGAGTAGAATGTGAGAAAACAAAAGTTTGTGGATATTACGTAGTCCGATATGTTAGACATAGATTCAATAATTGTGATTATGTTAGTGAATATGGTGATGAAACTTTGTTGTGGATATGCACTTGAATTGATGTGTATTTGAAAAGATTTTCATGAATTGACTGAGAAGAAATAGAGACACAGGTAGAAATGACAAGATTTAAGGTGTACAAGAAAAGTATAATTAAAAGATTGGACTTGGAAGTTAGAATGATTGTTTAATTGCTATGGTAAGAGTTATGATCCAGCATAAGAAGATATTAGTGGAATGAAGATTGTTGATGATGTTACAATGAGTAATGAATTCAAAGACAAAGAGAAAAAAAAAATATCGTCTAGGATCAATGGAGATCAAAGTATCAATTGTGTAAGGTATAAACTGGTGAATTTTTGGAAATAAATATGTGGATGAAATGGTATGAATTTGATGATACCAACCTAAGCATATGCGACAGTAATTATGTTTACTACTTTATTAAGTTTTGGTAATTAGAATGTTATGACCTTGCAAGAACGATAGAATTTGGTCTTTCTGAGGTATTAAGGATAGCTAGTAATGTGATGATGATAATAGATGATTAATAGAGATTGTATGAACAGTATTAATGATAGTGACAAGAAATCTTCTTTCAAAGAAGAATTTCATTGAATTAGATTAAGCAAATCAGATAGTTTATATTAAGGATGATCGATGAAAGATCAAAATAGAAATAAATCTGTAATGATTCAAAAGAAAATTTTGGAGTCATATCCCTAGCAGAGACTTAAACATAAAATGTAGAATATGCTATTGAAACTTTATGCATTATATTTGATGTAATGTATCTAACTATGTGATTAGATTCTCGAAATTGAGGAGACATTAAGTTCTACTATGAAGAGTATATAGGTCTATGTTAAATTCTATGTAAATATGTTAGGGAGCTACAATCTGACCTGAAGAATGTGTTACAAAGATAGGAAGTTAAGATTGAAAATAAAATAGAAATCTGTGGAGAAATTAGTATGAATGAACAGACAGTAGAATAATTCAATATGAAATCAAAGGAAATAGGATGAATTGTGAAAATCATTCAAGGAAGGAAGTCAGTTGGGAAATTGAAGATAACATGAGACAATGTTACCTCACTGAGGAATTAGTTATTTAAGGAATTATGAGAACTAATTAGGGGGCACATGGAGTTTATTGAGTTAATAATTTCCCCGACGGTACTTTGGTATTGAAGATTAAAGTGATTCAGCAAAATTTGATGATGTATTAAAGGTATTTGAAAAGTTGAGAAGAATAGTTTTAATACTTGAAAAAAATGTGTAAAGTGTATTAGTAATGAAAGTAAAGAGAATTTTAAGGAATTATACTAATATTAATTATATCGTGTGGATTTGGAGATTCTATAGTATACAACGATGATATATAAAAGATTTAGATAAAATCCAATGCAGTATGATAAAGTGATTTCATATGTATGGAGACAACTAAATTCCTATGAGTTGACTATT